>PISX010004326.1:0-122484 GCA_004024625.1 Mellivora capensis
ACATGTCTGTGAATCGCCAGGTTTACACACTTCACAGCACTAACCATAGCACATACCCTCCCCAATGTCCATTACCCCACCCACCTTTCCCGACCCCCTCTCCCCAGCAACCCTCAGTTTGTTTTGTGAGATTAAGAGTCACTTATGGTTTGTCTCCCTCCCAATCCCATCTTGTTTCTTTTCTTCTTTTTCTGCCCCCTAGTCCCCCATGTTGCATCATGGAATACTATGCAGCCATCAAAAGAAATGAAATCTTGCCATTCGCAACGTCGTGGATGGAACTAGAGGGTATCATGCTTAGTGAAATAAGTCAATCAGAGAAAGACAACTGTCGTCCTACTCTTAACTCAGTAGGTCGCGACCACGCCTGCTGTAGTGGGGTGGAGGGTCTCGGAGCTGGTGAAGGAAAAACATGACCGCTAGATGGCAGTAGCACGCAACAGTCTTACTTGGGTGGGTCCTTTGACAAGGAAGAGAGACGAAGTCGCTTAGAGCTAGACAAGGAAGGAGAGAGGAAGTCGCTTAGAGCTAGAGACCTTCCAGGGGCAAAGGGGGAACCACCATCCAAAAGGGGAAGAGGGCAAGGGAGCTCCTGGGGGAGAGGGACACACTAGGCTACGGGCTGGGGTTTCCATGTTCCTCAGCAGCCCAGTGGGGTGTCTCTGGGTCAGAAGGCTTCAAAGGGCAGCAGCAGCCTGGGGGTGGTTTTCTTTATAGCTGTAAGGTTGGGTTAGCCCTATTGGGTGCAGTTTTGTGGACTCTGCAAAGCAAGCAGGCTCTAAATGACTAAAAAAATGCATTTACAGCAATTAAATGTGTAAAAATTTGAGTTTTTGGTGTTGGCGGACTTTGATCCTGAAGTCCCAGTGTACTGTGAAGAAAAAACAATGTAGGGCCCAGTATTTAGGGGCCATCTGTAACCCATTTACTTAACACTTTCAAACACTCTTCTGATTTACATGATGCTGCAGTCAGGTTTTCTTCCTAATCACCTCTCTCTTAGTCCAGTTTGCTGATTCACACCTTCAATCCATCCTCTAAATCAGTGATTCTCAAATTTTGTTAACTCAGGATGCCTTTAAATTTTGAAAAATCGAGGTTCCCCAAAGAACCTTTGTTTTTGCATGTCATATTTCTCTATATTTACTGTTTTAGAAATTAGGACTGAGGAGTTAAAATATATTTATTCATTTATTTTAAAATAACAGTAATAAACCCATTGCAAGTTAACATAAATAACATCTTTTACATGAAAAGTGACTAAAGGACCTTCTTATATATTGATTTTGTTTTCATCATCTTTAAGTGTAGACAGTATACTATATGTCTAGAAATTGAGTCTTCTAATCTTTTTTAAAGCTAACAATCTTTCCTTAGATATAATTAAATATAAATAAATTTTATTTTAGAATGAAATTTCCTAATAGCACCCAAGATAAAATTTAAAAACTTATTAAAATCATTGTTATAAAACAAGGAAACAAATTATACTTAGTTCTAGTTATGTTTCCACATGGGCTCAAGGAAATTCTGGGGTTTCAACATAACTATTTGTTGAATGATAATGAGACTATAGAGATATAGTAGGTGTAACTGATGATAGCTGGCAAGAAGAGAGTATAAGTCCCAAGAAAAGAACAAATCTCTGAAAACACACATATTTGTAACTCAAACCTACCACTTTAGAAAATTCTAGAAAACATAATGACGCATAAGAACATATTCTGGTAGCTGTTGGAGCTATATTATCACATATCCTTTCCTTTGGAAAATCCTACTATATACTCATGAGAGAATGGAATTGAAGACAAATTACATCTTGGTATTATTATAATAGTAATAGTTCTGATCTTCCAGACTGCCCCCCCCCCAGGAACCCAGTGCTGGAGTGAGTGCCTTAGGACTCTAGGACTCAAACTAGAGCCTAAATCCTCTATGTCTACCTAGATGATGTCCTCCAAACCCACAGCTTTAAATACATGTGCTGACTTTAAATTTGTATCTCTAACTTAGACTTATTCACTTGCCTTCTCAGCATTTTCACCTATATATCTAATAGACATCTCAAAATTAACATGTGCAAAATAGAACTTTTGCCTTCTCCTAAATATGCTTGTCTACTGGTCATCTTCAATGCATTGCACCACTGACATGAATGTGCAAGTCAGAAATCACAGTACACATCCAATGTTTCCCTGTTCCTCATCCCTTATGTCCATCCCATCAGGAAGTTTGTAGTGTTTACCTTCATAACACAGTTAAAATCTACTGACTCCTCTCCACCCATCTCTACACTTACCACTTGGTTGTAGCTACCATCTTTTTTCACCTGGACCATAGTAACAGTCTCCTAATTATTACTGTTGATTAACTGTTTTGCTACTATAATCCAACTCTCCCACAGCAGCTACAATGATTTTTTTAAAAATGCAAAGTAGATTGTGTCATTCTTCTATCTAAGCTCTTTCTGGCTTTAGTGTTTGTTTCCCAAAGACTCTTCATGATTTGGCAACTGTCTTCCACTCCATTCACATCCAGATCACTCATCCCTTTATTTAATATACTCTATTTTCTCAGGATTCTTTTCTTTTCCTTGAACATGGCAATCTCTTTCTCATCTTTCAGTCTTTGTATCATCTCTTCCCTCTACTTAAATCATTCTTTCCTCAGTTCTCTGCATGAATAAGTCTTGCTTATGCTTCAGGTCTCGATTTGAATATCACCTTTATAGCAAGATCTTCCTACAGCAAGTCCTACAGAAAGGCTCCCCTTTATCTAAGCAGTTCTGTCCAGTAGAAATATGATGGTCTAGGTAACTTCACACTTTCTAGTAGCCACATCAAAAAAGTAAAGAGAACTATGTGAAATTAATTTTAATGTAATACACTTGACCCAAACATATCCCAAATATTGTAATTTCAATATGCAATTGTTATAGAATCACCAATGACTTATTTTTTTAAAAGATAACTAGGGTTTGCTTGCTTTATTTATTTATTTACTTATTTGAGAAAGTGAAGGGAAGGGCAGAGGGAGAGAGAGAGAATCCCAAGCAGGCTCCACACCCACTGTGGAGCCCGATGCAGGGCTCGATCTTATGACCCTGAGATCATGACCTGAGCTGAAACCAAGAGTTGGAAGCTTAACTGACTGAGCCACCCAGGCACCCCATTAATGACATCTTTTATATTCTTTTGCTCATACTAAGTTTTTTTAGCCTTGTTGAGGTATAATTGACATACATTGTGAAATTTTAAGGTGTACAACGTGATGACTAGTTATGCGCGTGTACTGCAAAATGATTATCACAGTAGGGTTAGTTAACATCTCCATAACCTCATATCATTACTGTTTTGGGGGGGCAAGAACATTTAAGACTTCCTCTCTTAGCAACTTTCAAATATATACTATAGTACTGTTAAGTATGTCAGCTTATTCATCTTATAATAAGAAATTTGTAACCCCAGAGCCCTTGGCAACCACCATTCTACTCTCTGTTTCTATGAGTTTGGCTTTTTTAGATTCCATATATAATTGATATCATACAGTATTTATCTTTTTCTGTCTGACTTACTTCACTTAACATCATTATGACCTCAATGTACATTTGTGTTATCACAAATGTCAAGACTTCCTCCTTTCTCTTGACTAATATTCGTGTGTGTGTGTGTGTGTGTGTGTGTGTGTGTGTGTGTGTATCACATCTTCTTTATCCATTCATCCACAGATAGGTGCTTAGGTTGTTTTCATATCTTGGCCATTGTGAATGATGCTGCAATGAACACAGGAGTATAGATATCTCTTCTAGTTAGTGATTTCATCTTCTTTGGACATGTACACAGAAGTGGAATTGCTACATCATATGATAGTTCTAATTTTAATTTTTTCAGGAACCTCCATATCATTTTGCATAGTGGCTGTGCTAATTTACATTCCCACTAACAGTGTACGGGTGTTCCCTTTTCCCCACATCTTTGCCAGCAATGTTGTCTCTGGTCTTTTTGATAATGGCCATTCTTACAGGTGTGAGGTGATATTTTGTGGTTTTGATTTGCATTTTCCTGATGATTAGTGATGTTGAGCACCTTTTCATGTACCCATTGGCCATCTGTATAAATGTCCAGTCAGTTTCTCTGCCCATTTTTTAAGCAGATTTTTTGTTTTGTTTTTACTATTGAATTGTGAGTTCCTTATATATTTAAGATATTAACCTCTTATCAGATAGATGGCTTGCAAATATTTTCTTCCATTCTATAAGTTGCCTTTTCATTTTGTTAATTGTTTCTTTTGCTGTGCAGAGAACATTTTAGTTTGATGTAGTCCCAAGTTTTTAGTTTTGCCTTGTTGCTTGTACTATTGGTGTCATATTCAAAATATCATTGCTAAACACGGGGGGTTGGGGAGCTAGGAAAAGAATAAATGAAACAAGATAGGATCTGGAGGGAGACAAACCATAAGAGACTCTTAATGTCACAAAACAAATTGAGGGTGGCAGGGGGGAGAGGGGTAGGGAGAGGGTGGAGGGGTTATGGACATTGGGGAGGGTATGTATATGGTGAGTGCTGTGAAGTGTGTAAACCTGGCGATTCACAGACCTGTACCCCTGGGGCTAATAATACATTATATGTTTATAAAAAAATTAAAAAATTTTTAAAAATGTCATTGCTAAGACCAATTCCAAGGAGATTTTCCCCATTTTTTTCTTCTAGGAATTTTATAGTTTCCAGTCTTATATTTAAATTTATAATCCATTTGGAGTTATTTTTTGTGAGTACTGTAAGATAAGGGTTTAATTTCTTCTGTATCTGATTTTCCAGTTTTCTTAGCATCATTTATTGTAGAAATTATTCTTATCCATTAATTATTCTTGGTTTTCTTGTCAAATATGTTTTGGCTTCCTATGACCAAATATGAGTTTGTTTCTGGGCTCTGGATTCTGCCCCACTGGTCTATGCGTCTTTGTAAGTCAGTACCATACTGTTTTGATTATTACAGCTTTGTAATATAGTGAGAACTCAGGCAGTGTGATGCCTCAGCTTTGTTCTTTCTCAGGTTTGCTTTGGCTGTTTGCAGTCCATTTGTTCATTACAAATTTTAGGATTGTTTATTTCTATTTCTGTGAAAATGTATCTGTAGATGATTTTGGGTAGTATGGACATTTTAACAGTATTCGTTCTTCTGATACATGAACACAGGATTTATTTGTATCTCCTTCAATTTCTTTCAGCAGGGTCTCACAGGTTTTGGCATACAAATCTTTTTTCTCCATGGTTAAGATGGCTCCTTGGCTATTATGAATGGGATTGCTTTATTTCTTTTTCAGATAATTCATTGCTGTTGTATAGAAATGCAACTGATTTCTGTCTATTCACTTTGTATCCTGCAACTTTACTGGATTCCTTGATTAGTTCTAATAGATTTTTTTGTGGAGTTATTAGGATTTTCTATACAAAAGATCATATATCTGCAAACAGAGACAATTTTGCTTTTTCTTTCCCAATTTAGATGTTTTTTTGATTAACTTTTTTCTCGCCTTATTGGTCTGGGTAGGACTTCGAGTACTAGGAGGTATTGAATATGATGTTAGCTATGGCCTTGTCATATATAACCTTTATTATGTTGAAGTACACCCTTCTTATTATGGTTTCTGTCATGAAAGGATATTAATTGTTTTGTAAAAAGATTTTTCTGCATTTATTGAGATGACCGTATAATTTTTCAACCTTCATTGTATTAAGTGGTGCATCACACTGACTCATTTGCAGATGTTGCCTCACACCTGCATCCCTGCTATAAGTCCAATTTGAACATGGTGTGAGATCCTTTTAATGTGCTATTGAATTTGGTTTGCTTATATTTTGTTGAGAACTTTTGCATCTATTTTCATCAGGATTATTGACCTAGAATTTTCTTTTTCTTGTAATGTCCTTAACTGGCTCTGGTATCAGGGTAATGGTGACCTTATAAAATAAGTTTGGAAGTATTCTCTCCTCTTCAATTTTTTGGACAGGTTTGAGAAGGATTTCTGTTAATTCTTCTTTAAATGTTTGACAGAATTCACCAGGAAAACCATCTGGTCCTGGGCCTTTCTTTGTTGCTGTTTTGTTTTGTTTTGTCTTGTTTTTAAAGATTTATTTATTTATTTGATAGGGGGAGTGAGAGAATGGGGGGAAGGGGTAGAGGGAGAAGGACGGAGAGAATCTCAAGCAGACTCCCCACTGCCTGTAGAGCCTGATGCAGGGCTCACTCTCACAACCCGGAGATCATGACCTGAGTCGAAATGAATAGTCAGTCAGATGCTCAACCAAAGGGGCCACCCAGATGCTTCTGTTGGGAGGGTTTTGATTAGGTTCAATCTCTTTACTCATTGGTCTGTTCAGATTTTCTATTTCTTCATGATTCAGTCTTGGTAGGTTCTATGTTTCTAGGAATTTATCTACTGCTTCTAGGATGTCCAGTTTATTGGAGTATAATTGTTCATAGTAGTCTCTTATTACCTTTCATATTTGTGTGGTAACAGTTGTCAAGTTTCCTCTTTCAGTTATGATTTTATTTGTTTGGATACTCTCTCACCTTTCCCGAGTTAGTGTAGCTGAAGTTTTGGCTATTTTTCTATCTTTAAAAAAAAAACTCATCTCTTAGTTTAGTTTAGTTTTATTTTTCCATTTTTTTCCTGGTCTCAAATTAATTTATTTTCTCTCTGATCTTTGTTATTTCCTTACTTCTGCTAACTTTGGGCTTAGTTTGTTCTCCTTTTTTCCTAGTTCCTTAAGGTATAAATGTAGGTTATTTGTGACCTTTATTATTATTCTTTAAAATGTAGGTGTTTGTTGCTATAAATTCTCCTCTTAGAACTGCTTTTGCTGTATCCCACAAGTTTTGGTATGTTGTATTTTCATTTTCATTTGTTTAAATATATTTTTAAATTTCCATTTTAATTTCTTCTTTTTTTTAAAGGACTTTATATATTAATTTGGGAGAGAGTGAGAATGAGATATTATTATTTTCAAGTACTCTCTATACCCAAATATGGGCTTGAACGTACAACCCCAAGATCAAGAGTTGCATGCTCTACCAACTGAGCCATCCAGACATCCCACCTCCAGTCTTTAGTCCCTGACTTTGGGAAGGAAGTGCCCTTTGTCAGCCCTACTAGGACTTCTGAGACTTGTCAGATCATCTATGGATGTATCTGCTCCACACTTCTTGCTCCCTCTTGTGTCAGAATCCTTAAGCTTGTCCGCTTTCTCTCAACCATGCAGTGCAGGAGTCAGATTCTGAGAGCTTCCCCTTTGCTTTCCCAATGATGGAGCTAAAGCTCAAGTTTGTGGTCCTCTCCTTGTCCCACAAATTTGGGTTAGCTATTCACATGTGTTCACGATTTGTCTGCCAAAGCTTTCTCTTGCCACTTTCGCCACAGTTAGGAGCATGCACAGGGAGCCAGCCACAGAGTAGGGTGTGTGCGGGTGAGGTGCTCACAGCACTGAGGGTACCTGTGAGCCTGCTGGAAGGGTCCACAAATGAGGCATCTCCAGTGGCTCCTGGGCTGGCTTCTTGATTGTTGCAGTTGAATTACTTTATTGCCCTTTGATTGTCTTAAATCAGCCTCTACATACCCCCCAGCCTTATACCAGCCTCTACATACCCCCCAGTCATGCTGCTCAGGATTTAGTAATCTGGATGAGAAAGAAAGGGCCTGTTTGGCAGCCTCCCACATAGCTGGGGAAACTGGGTGCTCATTCACATGTTCTAACTTTTCTCTGTGGGAGGAATCACAGTCAAGAAGAGCTCATGGCAAAGAGCTTTGCCATCCTGAGGCAGGTGTGATGCAGGTAATTCAAGCTGTCCCTCTTACCATGCCAATGCATCCAAACTCATGGGTTTGTTTTTTTTCTCCGATGGTATGCTGGAACTTCTCTGCTGGAAGCTGGACTTCCATAAGCGCTCCCTTATCTGTGAACGATTGTCTCAGACAATGTTCTCCAGGATGTTCTTGGCCATGGCTGAGAGGGACTGGAGTTGTTTCATGGGCTACTTCAGAGTCCACAGCTGAGACCGAGGTCTGTGTGCCTCTTACCCAACACACAGGGTGTGAGGCTACTCCTGGATACCTACACACATTGTGCTGGATCCCATAGCTCCCACAAAAGCACATCTTTCTGTAAAAAGATGTGAAATTGTTGGTTTTGAAGGGATACTAGTGAAGGATGTCTTATTCATTCATCTTGTTGCTATCTCTCCATACCAAGTCTTTGAAGTCTGGTATGTATCTTATTTATACTTACAATGTATCTCAATTCAGACTAGTCACATTTCTTTCTCTTTTTTTCTTTTCCTTCCTTCCTTCCTTTGAGAGTGGAGTGGGGAGGAGCAGAAAGAGAGGGAGAGAAAGAACCTCAAGCAGGCTCCACACTCAGTGCAGAACCTGACATGAGGCTCAATCTTATGACTCTGAGATCATGACCTGACCTGAAATCAAGAGTCCAATGCTTAACTGACTGAGCCACTCAGGCACCACCTGCTCTGGAATGGTTTAAATAACATTAGGTTTACCTATTCTTTAAAGGTCTGATGGAACTCTCCTGGAAGGTTCTCAACAGGGATGGCATGCTTAGATGTCTGTTGCAAAAAGATTGTTCTGGCACAAGGGTGAAGAATTTATTAGATGTGGGAAAGTCTGGAGGCAAAATGACCAAAAGAGATTAAAAAGCAGCCTTCAGAGGAATAAGACCAATAGCAGACAGGTGTAGTATCATGGTACATAGAGCACTGATTAAGGAGTCATCCAGAGCTGGAGATGAGTCAGTTTTTAAATTTTGGGCCTCAGTGTAATTAATTTACTGGCTCCAGAATCGTCTATGAATAATAGAAACAGTTTTTTAATTGCCTCAACTCTTATTCCATAGCATTGTTCAGATTAGCCCAGAAGACTGATGGAAGTACAGTGCCTGGTATTACCAGATGCTTTATAAATGGTGATTGTATTTTATTTAATATCATGAAAGTCAAGATAGGAAGGGAAGAGAAGGAAATTTCGGAAGATGAAAGATGGTCAACAGTGCAAAGGCAGAATCAAATGAAATAGGATGAAACCTGAAAGGACACCACAGGTTGGTTGTTAGGCTCTGGATCTTTGAATAAGGAGTGGAGGGTGGTGGAAGGTGGGTGGCAGCTCCTATGTGCTGTGAGGTTGGGGAGATTGGGAGGTGAGGTGGTGGGGGCGGATGGAGGGATCTCATCTTGATGTCCTTAGGGAAGACAGGTAGTTTTTGGGGGAGGCAGGCATGGGCAGGCCCTTTGTGTTTTTGTAAGTTTATTAGCTTTGGTACAATGGGAAACCCTGATCACTTTGGGTAGTGAGAGGAGGGCCCCAGTGGGAGGACAGAACTGATAGAGAGTGAGGGTCTGGTTTCCTTACTAGGAAAGATGGATTGGCTTCAAGTGCAGGGGTGGATGTGGTTTCTGAAGGATGATCAGAGCTTTTTCTTGCAGTTGGAAAGAAACTGTGTGACCAGGGATGGGGGTGAAGGTGAAGGGAGAGCACTTGAGGTTTATGTCTGGTGGGCTTGATTTTTAGGTAAAATAGGAGGGAGGGTATCTTCAAAGGCAAGCGAGGCCAGGGTGTACTTCAGGAAAGGAATGAGTTTTGATAAAGGCATTTTTAAATGAGATATACTTCACACACTCTAAGATTTCACCTCCTTAAAGTGCATGATTTGGGATGCCTGGGTGGCTCAGTCATTAGGTGTCTGCCTTTCAGCTCAGTTCATGATTCCGGGGTCCTGGGATCGAGTCCCACATAGGACTCCCTGCTCGGGGCGAGCACGGTTCTCCCTCTCCCTCTGCCTGCTGCTCCCCCTGCTGTGCTTTCTCTCTCTGTCAAATAAAATCTTAGAAATAATAAAATAAAGTGCCTGATTCAGTGATTTTAGTTTGTTCTTAAGTTGTGCAGCAACACACAATCTACTTTCTAGGCATTTTCATTACCCCAAAAGGAACCCCTTAAGCAGTGATTCTCTATTCCCTCAACCCCCAGCTCCTGGAAACCATTAATCTGTAGTACACCAGACTCAGCCATTTACGTGGACTATCTTATTTAATCCTTACAAAGATCTATGAGGGAAGAGCATGAGCTATGGCATCAGCTGCCTGGCTTCATACTGGCAGTTGCTACTGTTTACCAACTGGGTGACCCTGACCAGTTTACCTACTCTTTTTATGCAGGGTTGCTGGTTTTCATAAATTTAAATATAGGACACCCAGGAGTGCCTGGGTGGCTCAGTCAGTGAAGTGCCTGCCTTCAGCTGCGGGGTCCTGCGGTTGAGCCCTACATCAGTCTGTCTGCTTGGTGGGGAGTCTGCTTCTCTTTCTGCCCCAACCCTCCTCCCCAAGGCTTGTGCTCTCTCTTTCACTCTCTCTTTCTCTCTCAAATAAATAAATAAAATCTTTATAAATAAATAAATAAATAAATAAATAAATAAAGGGCACCCAGTTAAACTTGAATTTCAGATAAACACCAAGCATTTTTTTTCATGAAATAATTTTTGGGGGCACCTGGGTGGCTCAGTGGGTTAAGCCGCTGCCTTCGGCTCAGGTCATGATCTCAGGGTCCTGGGATCAAGTCCCACATCGGGCTCTCTGCTCAGCAGGGAGCCTGCTTCCCTCCCTCTCTCTCTGCCTGCCTCTCTGTCTACTGTGATCTCTCTCTGTCAAATAAATAAATAAAATATTTTTAAAAAATAATTTTTTACTTTGTTTAATATAAGTACATTTCATGAAATATTTGGGACATAGCTATACCAAAAATATTATTCATTGTTTATCTGAAACACAAATTTAACTGGGCATCCTGTATTTTAATTAAATTTAACTGGGCACCTTAGGTGTTGGTGACTGTTTCCTTGCTTAAAGGAAGGGAAGAACACTAAGTCTTTAGGTGTATTATTTTTACGATTTTATTTATTTTTGAGAAAGAAAGAACTAGTGGGGGAAGGGCAGAGAAAGGCCAACTCCCCACTGAGCAGGGAGCCCAATTCGGGGGCTCAATTCCAAGACCCCGGGATCTCGACCTGAACTGAAGGCAGATGCTTAACCGACTGAGCCACCCAGGTGCCCTAAACCTTATGTGTCTTAAACTGTTTGGGCCGATATAACAGATATAGACTGGGAACTTAAACAACAAGCATTTATTTCTCACAGTTCTGGAGGCCTGAAGTCTGAGATCAGGGTGTTAACTTGGGTGGGTTCTCATGAGACCCCCTCCCCCCTACAGGTTGTAGGCAACCAGCTTCTTTATGTATCCTCACATGGTAAAAAAGAGAGTGAGCCAGCTCTCTGACCTTTTCTTATGAAGGCACTAGTCCCATTCATGAGGGCTCTACCTTCATGAACTAATCCTCTCCCAAAGACCCCACCTCCAGATACCATCACATTGGGGGTTAAGATTTCAAAATATGAATTTTGAGGGGACATAAATATTCAGTCCATAACATTTGGATTGTTTAGGGGGATTAAATGTGTGGCACATACACAGTTTTGAGAGCGTGAGTTGGCATATGGTAAAAACTAAACTATTACCTCTGATATTATAGGAACTTTTCCTGCTCTAGCCTGAAGCCTGAATTTATTTCATAGAATGTAGGTATGGCAGTTGTGGTAGAAAACAATAACAAAAAGAGAAACATACCGTGTTTTAGGCCTGTTCATGCAAAATTAAATACTGAGATTTCGAATTTTTTTCAGTGTCAGGGTTGTGTAGAACAATATTATGAATTAGGATGTAAATGGGTTATTTACTTCGATGAGCTGGTCAAGATGAGATTGTTAACTTCTTGACATTGTCTTGAAATAAATGTGCTAGGACACAGTGTAAGCATGTTCCACTTCAACAAGAACGGGGACTTTACGTTAACACACAATGCTATTATCCTTGCACACTATCATTACAAGCTTAGATAGCTTTCTTTCATCTAAACAGTAAGTTCTCTGTTGGTAACATGCTTCCAAAAGGTAAATTACTAGGTGTGTGAGACATGAATGGTGGATTCATGAAGGACAGTAAAGAAGAATCTGGAAATAAGTCCAAAAGAAGCAGAACAGAAATGAAAGAGAAACACTTGCATCTGATAAGAGAAATGGTAAAGACCCTGAGTGCAGATTTATCGACAGGCGATGAAGGAACAATGAGGAAGATGGGAAGTACAGCTTGATTTAGGCCACTGAGGGGACTCTGGTGATGCCTGAAGGAAATGCCTATTAAACCTGAGGTCCCTTCATTGCTGACAGGCCTGCAAAGGAAGGTTATGATAGGTCATAAGGAGATATTTATTTGATAGAGAATTTTAAAAATTGATTTTCTGATTAGTGTCATAAGTAGATTTGCTCACAGCTAAATTTATATTAACGGCCTGTATGGAGTGAAAGTCATTCTTACAGAATGATTGGGCAACGGTTTCTTCACAGCTGCCTGAATATTTGGATGATTAGGTCAAAATCAAGTGTTCTGGGAGAAGCTGAGGGATGGCCTTGATTCTTTACTTGCTGATTTAGTGGAGCCTGATTTGGGCAGGTTGCACCAGCTCTGCGGAATGAAGGCAAGAGCAGCAGCTGCAGGGTGATTCAGCGTAGGGTCCCTAACTCCAGGCGTTTGCTAGTTTTTATTACATCTGGGGCAGTCTTTATTTATGCAGTATTTAATAAAAATCAACTTCTTTTAAGCTTATTTTTTAACTTTAATATTTCGAAGAAATTTAAAATTTAGAGAAATGGTACAGAAATAGTATAGACTTTCTGTATAACTTTGCCCAGTTTCTCTAAATTGTTGGCATTTTCCTACATCTGCCTTATTCTCTCTTTAAAGCTTTCTCTCTCTTTAAACATACACTCACACCTCTAAATGTGTTTTTTTTCTGAATTATTTGAAAGTTATAGATATAATGCCCATCACTCGTTAATACTTTGGTTTGTATTTCCTAAAAGACAAGGACATTCTCCTCCATAACCAAGTATAACCATCAAAAGTAGAAAATTAACACTGATACAGTACTACCATCTAATCTTCAGGTGCCATTACAATTTTGTCAATCAACGTCCTTTTTTGGGGTTTAACATCTAAATCAGGACTTTTTTTTTTTTTTTTTTTTTTTGGACAGAGAGAGAATGAGAGCAGGGAGGGGAGGGGCAGAGGGAGAGGGAGAATTTCTTAAGCAGACTCCATGCCTAGTGCAGAGCCCGGTGAGGGGCTCAATCTCATGGCCCTGAAATCATGATTCCAGCCCAGCCGAAATCAGGAGTTGTATGCTTGACTGACTGAGCCAGAGACAGAATGTATACATAGACTTACCCTCTAAACTCCTGATGTTTCGCTAAAAGTCAAGGAAAGGGACTTATGGTCATGTTGTCTCAATTATTCTCCAATATAGTTATAATTGGCACACAGTGGCTGCTCAAGAAATATTAATAATATTAACATTTTGGTATATATCCTTTTAGAGTCTTTTAAAGGAATTTATACACATACATTTATTTACATTTATTGTGTGTATATACACTGTGTCTATTACACTAAAAATAAATAGGATCAGATGAGAGGGATTCTGGTTTTGCGCCTGACTTCAAATATATTGGGCCTTCAAATATATTTGAAGTTGGAAGTCATGACTTCTGTTTTCACAATAAAAATAAAGCTGAACATATGAAAATCAACAACTCTCTTTAGATCCATCAGATAACCCAGGTTACAGGTCAAACTATTATAACCACAATTGGAGAAACAAGCCAATACAGAAACCATGTCTTTATCCAAGACATGGTGGCCGGCTTTCAACAAAAAATTACAGACAACATAGTTTGAAGTCACAGAGCAAACATCATAACAAGACTCAGCTAGGACAGAAACTTTGGATTTATCAAACAGGGAATTTAAAACAACTATCACTAATATAACTAAAAGTTCTAATGGAAAAAGTAGAAAACATGCAAAAATAAACGGAAACTCTAAGAATCAAAGGGAAACCCTAGAAAACAGAAACACTGTAACAGTAATGAAGAATGCCTTCAATGAACTTATCAAGAGACTAGACACAGAACAAAAAAGATCAATGAGCTTGAAGAAACTTTAATAGACACTTCCCAAACTGAAATGCAGAGAGAAAAGAAAGAGTGAAAATGACAGAACAGAATTACAAGAACTGTGGGGAGAGGGTAGCTGGTGGCTTAGTCGGTTTAGTGGCTGACTCTTGATTTTGGCTGAGGTCATTATTTCAGGGTTAAGAGATGGAACCCCACATTGGGCTCCATGCTCAGTGGAGAACCTGCTCAAGATTTTCTCTCTCCCCTGGGGTTAATAATACATTATATATTAATAAAAAAATTAAAAAAATATTTTCTCTCTCTCTTGGCCCCTTCCCCACTGTGCTCTCTCTCTCTCTCTCTCTCTCAAATAAATAAATAAATAAGGAAATCTTTTTAAAAAGCAAGAACTGTGGGAGAGTTATAAAAAGCATAACATATATGTAGTGGGAATACCAGAAGGAGAAGAAATAAAGAAAAGAACAGAAGAAATACTTGAAGCAATAATAACTGAGATTTTCTCAAAATTAATGATGGACACCACAACAGAAACCTAGGAATCTCAGAGGACACCAAGCAGGATACATTTCAAAAATTTATCCCTAGACATATCATATTGAAAAATGCACAAAATTCAAGAGAAATAAAATCTTTTTTTTAAGATTTATTTATTTATTTGACAGAGAGAGAGAAATCACAAGTAGGCAGAGAGGCAGGCAGGGGGGAGGGGGAAGCAGACTCCCCGCTGAGCAGAGAGCCCGATGCGGGGCTCAATCCCAGAACCGTGAGATCGTGACCTGAGCTGAAGGCAGGGGCTTAACCCACTGAGCCACCCAGACACCACGAGAAACAAAATCTTGAAAGAAGCCAAAGAGGGGAGGAAAGAGCTTGTGCAGAGAGGAACAAGAAATACATCAGATTTCTCTTCAGACCCATGCAAAGGAGAAGAGAATACAGTAAAATATTTAAGTGATGAAGAAAACAACAACAGGATCATCAGTCCTATCAACTTGGAATCTTGTATCCAATGAAATTAGCTTTCAAAAGACAAGGAGAAATAAATACCTTCTCGTGAAAAATGAGGGAATTTGTTGCATGTAGATTTGCCTTGTGAGAAGGAATTCTTCAGAGGAACTCTTCAGAGAGAAGGAAAATGATCTAGGGCAGAAACTTGGGTCTACATAAAGGAAGGAAGAGCACCAGAGAAAGAATAAATAAAGATAAAATGAAATTATTTATTTTTCTTGTTCTTTGTGGACCTAAAGGTTAAATGTTCAAAATAATACCAACAACATACTTGTACTGATAGCTTATGAAGTGCAGTGAATAAAAGCAATGATAGAGGAGATGGGAGGGAATATTTGGGAATCCTTTGTTATAAGGTACACGCGCCACCAGGGAAGCAGTTTAGTGACATTTGAAAGTGGACTTGGGTTAGTTGTAAATGTGTATTGCAAACTCTATGACCACCACTAAAGAAGTTTAAAAGAAGTAAAAAGGATATACTTAGAAAGGAGAGAAAATGCTCAATTAAAACCAGAGAAGGCAGCAAAGAGTTGGGGGGGGGGGGCAAAAAAAAAGAATAAAGATGCAGAAAAAGCAGCACAACGAGGGAATTCTATAGAATTGCATGCATTTTTTAGAAAAGAAGAAAGATCTCAAATCACTAATCTGAGCTTCCACCTTGGGAAACTAGAGAAAGGAGAGCAAATTACAATCCAAAGTAAGGGCTCTTAGGTGGCTCATTCAGTTAAGCATCTGCCTTCAGCTCAGGTCATGACTGAGTCCCACATCAGGCTCCCTGCTCAGTGGGGAGCCTGCTTCTCCATCTCCCTCTGCCCATTCCTCTGCTTGTCCTCTCTTGCTCTCTCTCTCAAATAAATAAATAAACAAATAAATAAATAAATAAAATCTTAAAAAAAAAAAAGAAAAATCCAAAGTAAGCAGAAGAAAATAAGTACTAAAAATAGGAACAGATATCAATGCAATTGAAACAGGAAATGACTAGAGAAAATCAATGAAACCAAGAACTGGTGTTTTGGGGGTGTCTGTGTGGCTCAGTTTTTGCGTTTGCCTTCAGCTCAGGTCATGACCCCTGGATCCTGGGATCGAGCCCCACATCAGGTTCCTTGTGAAGTAGGAAGCCTGGTTCTTCTCCCACTCCCCCTGCTTGTTCCCTCTCTCGCTGTCTCTCTCTCTCTGTCAAATGAGTAAATGAAATATCTTTTTAAAGTAGTTTTTTAAAGAATAAGTAAAATTGATAGATCTCTAAGCATACTGACTAAAGGTAAAAGAGAGAAGAAACAAATTACTAATATCAGAAATGAAAGAGGAATCATCATTATTGATTCCAGGGATTTGAAAAGGATAATAAAGGATTTGAAATGGATAATAATAAATGAACAATTCCATATCCACAAATTTGGTAATAGAGATTAAATGGAACTATCCCTTGATAGGCACATATACCTAAATTCACAGAAGAAGAAATACAAAATCTGAATAGATATATCTATTAAGGAACTGGAATCAATAATCAATAATCTTCTAAAACAGAAAATGCCACTGGATTCTACCAAACAAGGAAGAAAATGTACTGGTTCTTAATGGCTTCCAGAAAATAGAAGGTGGTACTACTTTCTAACCCATTCTGTGAGGCCAACATTACTCTAACACTAACCAGGAAAAGGCATTACAAGAAAAAAAAAATCTATAAACCAATGTCTCTCATGAACATAGATGTAAAAGTCCTCAAAGAAATATTAACAAGTAAAATCCAACAAAACATAAAAAGAGTTCTATACCACAATCAAGTGGGATTTATTCCAGATATGCAAGTTTGGTTCAACATTCAAGAAACCAATTAGTGTAACTCATCACATTCATGGGCTAAAGAAAAAAAAATCATTTGATCATATCTATTGAGATATGCAGAAAAAGTCTTTGATAAAATCCAACATCCATTCATGATAAATATTCCCCCAAAATAGGAATATTATAGCTAATATCATAGTTAATGATGAGAAACCAAACACTTTCCTGTTAACATTAGGAACAAGCCAAGGATTTATCTTCTCACCACTTCTGTTCAACGTGGTATTGAAAGGCCTACCTAATGCAATAAGATAAGAACAGGAAATAAAAGGTATACAGATTGGAAAGGAAGAAATAAAATTATCTTTGTTTGCATAGGACATAATTGTTTAAGTCATAAATTCTGAAGAACCAAACAAAGAAAACCCTCCTGGAACAAGTAAGTGATATAACAAAGTTGTAGAATGTTAATATAAAAAAGTCAATTGCTTTACTACAGCAGCAATGAACAACTGGAGTTTATAATTACAAAATATTTTTATTAACATCATAGGTATAAATCCATTAAAACCTGTAAGAAACCTATAATTCTCTGATGAAAGAAATCATAGAAGGTCTAAATAGATAGATAACCCATGTTTGTGGATCAGAAGAGTCAATGTTGTTAAGATGTCATTTACTCCTAACTTAATCTATATAATCAGTGTAATCCCAATCAGTTATTTTACTAATACTACCAAACTGATTTTAAAATTTCTACAGGAATGGGGCACCTGGATGACCCAGGTGGTTCAGTGTCCTACTCTTGATTTCAGCTCAGGTCATGATCTCAGGGTTGTGAGATCAAACACCGCATCAGGCTTTGTGTTGAGCATGGAGCCTGCTTAGGATTCTCTCTCTCCTTTTTCCTCTGCCCCTCACCCCACTCGTGCTCGCTCTCTCTCTCTCTCTCTCCCCCTCTCTCTCTCTCTCTCAAAAAAAAAAAGTTTATAGGGAAAGGCAAAAGATTTAGTGTGGCCAATACAATATTGAGAGAGAAGAATAAAATTGAAGGACCAATACTACCTGATTTTAAGACTTAATATAAAGTTATAGTAGTCATGACAGTGTAGTAATGATGAGACAATAGACAAATAGATTTCAGTGCTAAAAAGAAAGAGCTATCAGGCCATGAAGAAACATAGAAGAACCTTCAATGCTTATTGTTCATGGGAAAGAAACCAATCTGGAGAGTCTACATGCTATAGGATTCCAGTAAAATGACATTCTGTTGAAGGTGAAAATATGGAGATAGCAAAGAGAATGGTGGTTGCCAGGGGGTCAGGAGGAGGAAGGGAATGATAAATAGGCAGAGCACGTGGGATGCCTAGTGCAGTGGGATTATTCTGTAATAGTATCGTGGTGGATGCATGTTATCTTACATCTGTCCAAACCTGTACTATGTCCAGCTCCAAGAGTGAACCCTACTGTGAGCTATGGACTTTAGTGAATAATAACAACCAATATTGGCCTCAGCAGCTGTAACAAATCTATCATCCTAATGCAAGATGTTAATATGTTAACAATAAGAGAACTGTGTTTGTGGGAGGGGAATGTGCTATAGGAGAGCTGTCTGTATTTTCTGGTCATTTTTTTCTGTAAAGATGAAGTTGCTCTTAAAAAAAGTATTAATTTTAAAAATGGGATTATATTATATAAACAGTTTTGTAACTTACCTTTCCACTTACTATGTTGCAAACATTAAAATATTAATAATTGCATGGTCAGAGTTACCATGAATTTAAAAAACTCTCCATTGTTTCTACTTTTTTACTACCTCTATTCTTTTTAAGGATTTTATTTATTTATTTGACAAAGCGAAACACAGTGAGACAGGGAACACAAGCAGGGGAGTGAGAGGGAGAAGCAGACTTCCCGCCGAGCAGAGAGCCCGATGCAGGACTCAAGCCCAGGACCCTGTAATCATGACCTGAGCCGAAGGCAGATGCTTAAGGACTGAACTACCCAGGAGTCTCCTTTTTTTTTTTTTTTTAACTATTTCTAATAGTACTGTGAAAAACATCTATAAACACACATATCTGTCAGCTATCCTTAGGATACATTTCTAGAAAAGGAATCAGTTTGTATCAAGGAGTGTGGACATTAAAATTTTTACTTGTATTTCCCTCCATAAAGATTGTGCCAGTATATTTTCCTATGAGAGAAATGAAAGGGCTCATTTCTTCCTACTTTGGTCAAAACTGAATGTTCCCAATCTTTCCAGGGTTTATTTACTTGACACCTAAAATAGTAAATATTATGTACTAATTAAATATTATTTTTGAATAATGTAAAGTTAGACATATTTGCTTTGTTTTCCTTTTTGTTTCTTATGAATGTGAATTTAGTTTCATCTTTAAATATACTGGAATGTTCGCCTTTCTCTTACTGATTTATTGTAAAGAGTTAAATAAGGATATTAGTTCTTTACCGTCATGGATTTCAAATGTTTATTTCATAGTTTGTCACCTGCCTTTTATTTTTATGTATGATATGGAGACATTTCTATGAATCTTTTCATTTACGGTTTTTAGCTTTGGTGTCAGGCTTCACAAATTCCCCTCTACCCGCCGCTTGTTCCTTTGCACTCTGGCTCCTGTAAGTCGAGCAAGTTCCAGTAGGAGATCAGACACAGGGAGGAGTGGCCTGGGACTGTGGTCCAGGATGGTTCAGTAATCACACTGTGCTGGATTGAAACATCCCATGGAAGACTTTATCCTCTTCTTGCCTTGCATCCCAGCTCCCCTACGTTAGTCCAAAACAGATACTCCTTCAATAGTAGTCACAGAGTTGGCTCAGCTAAAGACCAAGTGTAACTATGCATCCTGAGCGGACCCCATCATGCCTGATGGTCTTGGTGGGTAATCCTGACTGACCTTGGGCGTGTGTTTTAGCACTTTCACAAAACCAGGTATGTTTCCATTCTCTAGGCAAGGCCACATTTGGATTAGTTACAAATGAACAATAAGCAAGTCTTGAGACACTTAAAGACATCAAAGGATTTGCCCCATCAAAGGATTTGCTTTATTCACTACTTAAGATGACATTTAGATTTTATTCCCAGTGATCACTGGTGAGATGAACTTCTTCTGGCTGAAAGTCTGAGATGGACTTTAGTGAATAATAACAACCAATATTGGCCTCAGCAGCTGTAACAAATCTATCATCCTAATGCAAGATGTTAATATGTTAACAATAAAGGAACTGTGTTTGTGGGAGTGGATGTCCATTTACTTGATCTTGAAGATGGACATTAGTGAGTATGTCCCTAGCTCACAACCAGGCTCTGTGGGGTGGACCCAGTGGGAACTGGTCAGGGGAAGCACTGGGCGGGGGGCAGTCCCTGGAGCAGACACCCAATAATGTTGCTTGAAGCAGGTTTATGGCTATTATTTAATAGAAGCATTAAAAAGAGTGAGTAGTCATAACTTTGGGGTACAGGGAGATTTCCTACAGGAATTTGGTGCCCATCACACCACAGCCCCCTGTCTTTTGGCCACTACTTTTGAGTCTTCCCAGGCAGATTTTTTTTTTCTAATTGTAGTGGAAACATCAAAGCAGAGCCCTCTTCTGTCTACCATCCTCCCTTTGTCCCTGTGTGGTCTCATGGTGTCCTCTGGCTTTAACGACTGTCCTAGTTCATTTAGGCTGTCATAACAGGATCCCATAGCCTGGGTGGTTTATAAACAACAGATATTTCTTTCTCACAGTTCTGGAGGCTGGGAAATCCAAGGTTAAGGCACCGGCAGATTGGTGTCTAGTGGGAGCCTGCTTTTTGGTTCATAGATAGTTCTTCTCCCTGTGTCCTCACATGGCAGAAGGAGAAGGGAGCCCTCTGGGGCCACTTTTATGAGCACATTCTTCCCGTTCATGAGGGCTCTTCCCCCATGATATAATCATCTCCCAAAGCCTCACCTCCTAAGACCACCCCAATGGGGACTAGGAGTCAATATAAAAATTTTGGGAGGTCACAGATAATTAGTCTATAGCAGTTACCATCCATGAGCTAATGAATCCTAACTAACTCACCTAAGCCCTGACTTCTCACATGAGCACTTTATTATTTCCGTTTGGTGTGTAAAAGACATCTCAAATCACCATGCCTCAAATGGAAATCCCTTCCACTCCCATGGAAATGTTGACCAGACTCATATTCACACACCCCCACATCAGCCTGCTGCTCTCGTGGGCTTTCTTACATTGACCGGGAGTTCCACCATTCCCCTCCAGTCAGGCGTCAGATCTAGGATTCACACCTGGTGGTTTTCTTGAACCTCCCTACATCCAATCCAGTCATGATTCCCATTGCCCAGAGCAACGAGAAGAGACATAGACTCTCTGATCAGACAGCAGAGGCTTGATTTCTGTCCCTGCCACTTACTAGTTTTGGGTCCTGGAGAAAGCTCCTTAATCTCGCTCTGTTTTCCCCCTGCACCTCACAGGGTTTGTGTGAGGATTAAATGTGAGGATTATGAGGATTAACCTGAGTTAATACATATAAAGCTCTTAGAACAATTCCTGACACAGTAATTACTGAAAAAGTGGTAACTGTTGATATTACTTTATCCCCAAAGTAAAAGACATGCCCATCCACTTTCTCTCACTGCTACCAGCCCCCACCCTACTCTTGGTTTTAATCCTATAGACTGTGTCCCAGCAATCCTCCTACTGTACAGCAGCCAGAACAAAATACAGAAAGTATGAATCGGATTTTGTTGCTCCCTGATTAAAGCCCTCAAATGGTTTCCTTTGAAACACAGAAAGTCTAAATTTATTTCCATGACCTAGAAAGTCTTCTACATGTGGCCCCTCTCTGTTGCTTTCAGTTCAGTCATGCAAGGTAGATACTGCTGCATAACAAACTATAACAAACTACAAACTATAAACAAAAGACAAACTATAAATGTAACAAACAAACAAATGCAGTGGCAAAAGTCAACAATAGTTTTATTACGCCCATGGATCCTGTGGGCTGGGAATTTGGACACAATAGAGGAGGGATGTATTGTCTCTACTCCACAATATCTGGGGACCCATCCGGGGAAAACTGAATGACTTGGAGTGACTTGAACACCTGGGGATGGAATCATCTAGCACCTTGGCAGTGATGGTAGGAAAGCAGGGCTCAGCCAGAACTGTCCATTGGGATTCCTACATCGACTTCATCACGACTTGTGCATCTTTCCATTATGGCAGCCTCAGGGTAGTTGGGTTCCTTACGTGGTGGCTCAGAATTCAGATCATGGTCTTTTATGACCTGTTACTTGGAAGGCAAATAGCGTCTCTTCTCACATATTCTTTTAGTCAAAGCAGTGGCAGTCCTACTCAGATTAAAGGGGAGGGCACTTGGACCCCACCGAAGGTAGGAGGATATTGAAAAATTATGGCAGTGTTTTCATACTGTCTTACTTATCATTGTCTCTCTCTTCTGCTCTCAGATTTCCAGTCACACCAGATTCCTTTCTGTTCTAGACACACACTGTCTAATCCTAAACTCAGAATTTGCACACTTTTTTGTACCTTCTGATGTGAAGTCTGTTCTCTCAGATGATTGCATGATTGGCTCCTTCTCAGAGTTTGGATTAAGTATCACTCTCAAGGGACAAGATGACTTTGAAACCTTGCTGCCAGTGATGAGGCAAGCCCTGATAGCTCCTTCCAGAGATAAAGGCCTAAACTCAGTTCCCAGTCAACATGTTCTGACTTCTTCCTGTATGGTCAGGGTCTTGACTTCTGCTGCCTGACACTAAGCCCAGAAATTTCCCTCCAGGGGCAAGGACCTGGTTTTTGCTCTTGGGACTAAATATCAGCTGCCCAGAAAGACCTTCCTACACCACCATATCTAAAGTGGCTCCCTCTTGGGCCACCTAGGTGGCTCAGTTGGTTCAGCATTTGCCTTCAGCTCAGGTCATGATCTGAGGGTCCTGGGATTGAGCCCCACTTCAGGCTCCCTGCTCAGTGGGCAGTCTGCTTCTCCCTTTCTCCCATGCTTGTGTTCTCTCTCTCTATCGCTCTCTCTCTCTCAAATAAATAAAATCTTTAAAAAAATTAAAAAAATAAAGTTCCTCCATCTTTCTATGTTCTGTTTATCTCATTGATAGTGCTTAGAGCAATCTGTAGTTATTTTGTGTATGTTCTTTACCCATTTTTAGCATGTAACTTCCATGAGGGAAGGTCGTAAGTTGTTTTTTTTTTTTTCTCATTACCCTATCCCTTGGCATGTAGGAGACACTTAATATATCCTTGTTGGATGAATGAATGAAGGTTGAATGATGAATGATGAATTAAGGTTGGGAGGGGTCAGAAGTGAAGCTTTTGAAGTCAGAAACGTTGAAGTGGTTAACCTTCTGCTTAATCACTGAATGTGTCAGAGAAAGAAGCTCAGGAGATAATGTTAAAAAAATCATCAATATTTACAATGGAGTGAGAATGAACATTGAAATAAAAGGAACATAAAGGTATGAGGGGAGCCAGAAGAAAGGTACCGAGAAACAAGGGAGGGGGCCTCGAAGAAAAACAGAGCTGGTAGTGTTAAGTATCATAGGAAGGCCAATTAAGATGGACACTGCAAAATGTTCCTTAAGTTTACCAAGGAGGGGGCTCTTTGCCAGAGCTCTTTCAGTGCAGTTAGGGGAAGAGCCGGTTGACAGCGGCTAAGAAGTTAGTGGGAGCTAAAGTTGAGGAGGTAGAGACCATGACACTGACTGTGATGAGAGTAATGCCAGGGCAATAAGTGGTGAGGACACAGGGCTGAGGGGAATGGGAAGGCCTGGGGAGTGTTTCTAAGCTGAAGGGAACAAGTAGCAGAAAAGCTGAGGTTCAGGAGGAAGAGGGTTGGACAAAACATGGATTAAGCAAGAACCTTTGAACAGGCTGTCCTCTTCCAATGAGATTATAGGCAAGGAGAGAAGATGAGCATACGTGATTCTCTGCGAGGAATACTCACTGCACGTGTAGTTCTTTGTTCCGCATCTGCCTAGCCAGCCGGATGGTGAGGTCCGCGAGAGCAGGAGAGAGTAAAGGTCATGACAGCTTCTGAGACACATCTGAGAGTGTGACCAAGGCAAGGGCTTTTCTGAGATGATCTGTCCTAATCTTTAAGGCTATGTGAGTTTTCTCTGGCATCTCTCTACAGTACTGGTGCAGGAATAGTGAGTTTAGGGTTGTTCCAGGATCGGGATGTTGCAGGGTTAGAGGAATAATGCTGCTGAGAATTGTTCATGTGATGGACCATGGAATTCAGCTGGAATGAAGAAGGTGACTCAGCCAGCCTTGACGATGTGTGTGGGGATGAGCCTTCACCAAGCCCTAGAAGCAATGGCTGAAGGTAAGGGCAGGCCAAGGTTGCTGGGGTCGAGAAGATGAGGGAATTGAGGGTGTGTGTGTGTGTGTGCGTGTGTGTGTGCATGTGTGTCTGTGTGTTCCACAAATTTTGAATCCAAACAGCATTAGGATAGGAGTTGATAGAAGGAATACTGCTGCTATAACAAATAGACCCTGATATATGTAATGGCTCAAGCACAAGAGGAGTTTATGTCCATATCATAGAACAGTTCAAGGTGTGTGTGACTGATCAGCAGGCAGAGATGGGCACAGGGTCCCTGCTCCTTGTGGTTAATTAGAGACTCAGGCTGCTGATGGCTCTACTGCCCACATGTGGCTCCCAAGGTTTTCTAGGGAGCACCATCTCAGTCAGCCAGAAGGAGAAAGGAGCTTGGAGGAGCACAGAGAGAGTTCTGTCTCTAGAAGAGACAACCATAGTTCTCCCCCAACTATTCAGTTGGCTAGAACCCTGCCACATCTAGTTGCTAAGTAGGCTGGGACATGTGGTGCACTTGTGGGCCCCAGAAGAGGAGAACGTGGATTTTGTGAACAGGTAGCAGCCGCTGCCACATTGCAGTTCCACAGAAAGGCTGATCCAGTCACTTAGACCCTGGATAAATGTGGAGAGGCGGCCTGGAAACTGAGAGATAACGGCACACTGGAGGGTGGAGCTTCTACAGGGTAATGGAGTGTGATGGTCTAGAAATGACTTTGTCCAGTGGACAGACAGGGTGTATATGAGTCAGATTTATCTGGTTTGAGTGCTGGCTATGTCACTTTCTGGCTTTCTGATTTGGGCCCAGTTATTCAATTCAATTATTTAACTTCTTTCAGCCTTAGTCTTTTCATCTGTAAAATGGGATGGATGCCCCTGACTTCACAGTATTCCATGGATAATGTATGTCATAATTTTAGTGAATAGCAGCTGTTTCATAAGTCATTTTTCTTCTGCTGCTTATTTAAGGCTCTTCAAAGTCACAGACAGAGAGAAATCTTGTTCACGAAGTTGAGTGAGGTCTGTGGTTGGCTAGAGCAGACCTTACATCAAGGCTACCTGGAGCCAGGTAGGTAGACGTGTACCAGACGTGAATGAAGAGGGTCCATGTAAATGCTGGATAGTAACTGCAACTCAGCCTCAGCGTGAGGGGGCCAATGGGGTGTAGAGGTCACACAAGCAGAGCCCAGGACCCTTCTCCAGGGGCAGCTGCTACCCTCCTCCAGCCACCTGGGAACAGACACTAGAGTTGCCTGGAGCTTCTGATTTCCGGAAGAAGGTGAAGGTGTGGCTTTTTCATGAGAGGTCTCCTCACTCTAAAATGTTGGCCAAATTAAAAATCCATTGAAAACACTGTATGGTGAAACAAAGTACGTCTCTGGGGTTATATGGCCCACGGGCTACCAGTTTGTGACTTACATAGTCTCCATCACTCAAAGCCTTCTGGATCAGCACTGCCGAACACAACAGCCATAACCACAAGGAGCTATTTACATTAAAATTAATTTAGTGAAATAAATTAAAAATTGAGGCCCTCCCCCATTATACTAACCGTGTTTTTTGAATGCTCCACAGCCATGGGGGGGGGGTGGCTACTGTGTTGGACAGAGCAGATATAGAACATCCCCCTCATGGAAGAAAGTTCTTTTATAAGACACAGCTCCCTGGATGGAAGAAGCATGAAAGATAGTATCATGTCACAGGTGGTTCCCTTTCTTAGACCTTTGTTATGTTTTATCTGTCTTGATGAATTCGGTATTGTCACACAGCCAAGATGGGGGTCAGAGGAAAGACTCACAGAGTTTCATGTTGTCTCACACACAAGTGTAAGACCCATCCCTGGGCTGTAACACTGGTGAGTTATGGAGACTTGACTCTGTGGGATGGGTGGAGAATCCTCCACTCCAGCTTGGCTCTATCCACTGCACTCTGGATGTGCAAGATGAGATACACACCCTGTGTGAGGAGAAGGTGTGACATCCTAACACCTTACAGGCAGAACACTTGGTTCCTCCAGTGGGAAGGGACCATGATCTGTATGTCCTAGGTCCTTCTATGTTGAAATGGATATGCAAGGAAGATGACTGTTGGGCAGAGATTGGGACTGATGCTTTAGTCAGGCAAGCACAGTTCATCTAGCAGTTCAGCTTTCTTGTACCCCATTTCAGGCAAAATGAGTAGCAGTGGCAGTGGTTTGTGGGGGGTAAGGGGAATCTCCAAGTTGCAAAGGCCAGTGGTACATCAGTTAAGTAGAAGCCTGGGATGGGGTCCAAGAGTAGGTCACTCTGAGAAGCATTTCTGGTAGGTAGGCAACAGCCTTTCTGCGGGAGACCTGCCATTCTGTGGGAGGTCCACCATTTCTTGGGAGGTCCTCTATGCATATCAGATTTCTGTTCCTGGAATCCATCAGACTGGGGTCCAGGGCTGGACATCCATCCTCAAGAGAGACCAGCAAGAGCCTGGCAGGACCCAGTCCATAGAGGTTGATGGCACCTAAGAGGGGCTGGGCCCCAACTCCAACTTCCAGGACTCCCCCCGCTTCAAAGGGTCCCTGCAGGAGAATGAGGGCAATAGTAACTGGAG
This sequence comes from Mellivora capensis, assembly GCA_004024625.1. Lineage (NCBI taxonomy): Eukaryota > Metazoa > Chordata > Mammalia > Carnivora > Mustelidae > Mellivora > Mellivora capensis. The sequence goes on from PISX010004326.1 coordinate 26,825, forward strand.
AGAGTGGAACAAGAGCCCAGTTAGCTGCAAAATCCCGTGTCTCCTCTCAGAGAAAAATACCTAATATCCAACCCTGACTGTGACAGCTTGCAACCCTCGTATCCCATTTGGACTTGTCTGGAAACTGAGGAATGTAGTCAGAAACATGATGGGGCATTCCCAGGATTGGGAGCAGGTATGGACGTGGACAATGCCTTTGAGGCAAACATACACCTGACAGGGAAGGGAAAGGAGAAAAAAATGAAGAGACAAGGAATAGAAAAGAAGCTCTCTACATTTGACCAGAGGTCTTTTTTGTCCTCTTGTTTTCTGCAGGACATTTGAGGCAAAAGAATAATAACCACACAGAGAAAACTGATGCCTAGAGTGTGCTTTTAAGATGCCGCAAAGGCTATCCTAGGAAGATGATGCGGAGGACGGGTTAGACCATGGTCATTGCCGTCATCCTGAGCACCAAATTAACTTTCACAAGCAAATGGGAGAAACTTCCAGATTGTCCCAGTGAGAATTGCCGCTGAGCATTAACCTCAGTGGGCTGAAATAGTGATGCGAGCAAGCTGCATTTTGGCCAACTGGCTGTGGCCATCCGTGCGCTGACAGGCTGGCTTAAGCCAGGGATGGTTGCGCGTCCTGATACCACATACTGGCTTTTTTATGATGCTGCTGCTGTTTACATTTTGTTGCATCCTTGCAGTCAAAATTACAATAGCTTTGAAGTGTTCTTTCCCACTTCTTCTCCACCATCTGACAACAGGGCATGACTCTGGAAAGGATCGCTGTGGGGCTCAGGCTGTCCCTTAGCTCTGGCTTTGACCCTAAGGAGGGCTGAAAAGGAAGGTCTCAAACCTCAGGCTCTCCAGCGGTCACAGGTTTAGCATTCAGTCCCCTGCAGCTCTGATGATAACCTTGGTGGTCCACCAGATGATGGTTACTTCTGACAAAAATGGCCAAATGACTTGTTAAAGCCAAAAATTTAAAAAAAAAAAAAGGGAGGAAAAATAGTGGGAGGGGGAAGAATAAAGGATAAGGAGCATTTGTCTCAATATTGGATCGAAAGAACATTCCAGGGCTGCCTGGGTGGCTCAGTTGGTTAAGTGACTGCCTTTGGCTCAGGTCATGCACCCGGAGTCACGTCGGGCTCCCAGCTAAATGGGGCGTCTGTTTCTCCCTCTGGCCTTCCCCCCTCATGCTGTCTCTCACTCTCTCTCTCAAATAAGTAAATAAATAAATAAATAAATAAAATTTTGAAAGAAAGAACGAACAAATGAACATTCCACAGGTTAAACTTGGTCATCCTGCCTTCGCCTGTCTGAACGTTCCCCATACCAAGCAGGGACATTTGTCTTACTGGAGGATGCCAGTGTAAAGGTGGCCCTTTGTTTAAGGTCTCCAATCCCATTCCCATCAAGGAGAAGTGTCTATGGATATGTCTGAAGATCCTAGAAGTTTCTGCAATGTGGAGGGTCTCTCCCAGAGAGGGCCTAATCCATCTATAAGTACACAGTAGTGCTGACAGCAAGTTAGAGGTACATGGGCCCAAGGGGAAGTTCTGCTTCCTTGCTTCTCTGGCAAGAGAGAATGGCTGATCATGAGTGTCCATGGGTGCTTCTGGAAACTTGGACCAAACGGATAGGGGCTAAGACAGAGCCTGGTGGTGAACTTTGTGCCTTGGAAGATCATTTTAGACTCAAGTGTCAGTGTAACTATATTTTATACCTGGGACTTTTGTTGAAGGAGCTTATTTATTCATATGTTTATCCTTTATCCCTCCTTCCTTCCATCCATCTACCCACCCATCCATCCTTCATCCACCCATCCATCCGTCCATCTAGTCATCCATCCGTCATCCATCTGCCCATCCATCCATTCCTTCAGAATGTGTGTATGTGTCTACAAGGCCTTATGGTGCATGCTGCAGAAAGAAAGTACCGTCATCTGCCATCCAGATGCTTCTTGTCTAAGAGGAGACAGCGTATAAAGAAATAACACAGGAAACTGCTTCAGGCACTCGGCTAAGGAGTCTTTATAGGATCCAGTGGTGCACAACAGAAGGAGTGATCAGCTCTAGCTGGGGTCTCAGGAGTGCTGCATAGAGGAGGTGATGGTGTGCGGGGTCAGAGAGGGGACGCAGTGATGGGAGATGTGGAAATAGGAGTACAGACACATGCCACAAACAGCCTGACACATCCAGGGAAGGTGAAGAGCTTTCCATGGCTGGAGCATAGGATGTGGAATAGGGATGCTGACAGCACTCAAGAAAGCACAAGAAGTAGGTGGAAGCCACACTATGCAAAAAGTCTGGACACAGTGCTAAGGACCTTGGACTTTGTCACACGGGTATTGTGGAGCCGTGGAAGCATTTAAATGGAAGAGTTACATGGTCATAGTTGCACTTTGGGGAAAGTACTGATTCAGGACAGCAAAGATCCAGAAGCAGCAGCGCCCTTAATTCAGCACAGGAAAGATGGTGACACCGCCAATGAGATAGTGGCCCTTAGTCTCTCAGGCCCCCAGGATCACTTTCTTCCTGTCTCAGCCAATCACCTTAAAGCGGCCATTTTACTAATTTAACATCATTCCTCAATCCCTGAGGAAGAGAGGGGAACTCCTGAGGCACAGGAACTCCTGAGGCACTTGGCTTCCTCCCCTCGTTAGAAGGCATGCCTACCTGAAGTCAGTGTGGCCCATACGTGTGGGATCTGGTTTAAAGGCCCACATATGTGATGGAGAGTCTACTCCAGCTGGCGTAGCTTACAGTCACCTACCTATCTGCTTATGTCCCATCGGGTCCCGTTCTGCTTCTTGAGGGAGGCTGGGCATGCTCAGAACTGGGATGGTGCTCAGTCTTTGGTGGGTGATCTTGCGGGTGACATTGTGGGGGCCAGTGGCAGAGCACAGCTTCTCTGGGGCCGGGGAAGCATCGTGTATCCTCACCCCATGGCCTCACCCTGCACAAGGCCTTGCAGCCCTCAGAGGGGCTGTGTGTGAGCTTGTGAGCTCACCTCCCGATTACCTTTCAGTCCTCTTGGGCTGGTACACTGTGCCTAATAAACTCTAACTCGAAGCTAGAATGGCGGGTAGGCCGGCGAGAGGGGAGTGAGGAAGCCCAATCTGATGAAGGGGAAATTCAGCAATTCTTTACAGTACCCAGATGGACTATTTCCAAGAATTCACAGACTAAGCTAATAAATCACCCCCAATGAGGTCTCCAGGGACCCTTGTTTGAACAAGTTGGGCTAGAGGCACAGAAGGTTTTTGAGTAAGTGGGTAGTTCTCAGTGTCTGAACACGGCTGGATTCTTCGAAGAGACCGAAGCTCCTGATACATTATTTAGACTCTCTGGACACGCAGCTGACACGTGTTCTCAGCCCTCTGTGGAACTGACACAGCTTCTGAACCAAGAACGGCCCAGATGGATGAGCATCTGCTTTACTTCCTAAGTGTGTTGGAGGCCAAGCCCGAAGCCTGGGCTTGGAAAAGGGAACCCACCTGCAGGTACCACGGGCGGACCTGCGGCTGGAGTCATGCCTGGTGAAGGTCAAGGCCCAGTGCACCTGAAGGCCAGGTTCCAGTGGGAGAGAAATCTGCCACAGGGAGCCACAAGGCTAGGTGAACCAATCCAATGAGGTGAATTCTTGCCATCTGGTGTTTTAAACAAAGGAATGAATGAGGACTGGTGGGGGATCGGAGGGGGGCAGGTGCAAGTCAGGGAGGCAGAGGTGGAAGGGGAGGCCTGGGTTACCTAGGCTGAAGGGCTGGCAAGCTGGGGCAGGGGGGATGGGAGGCGATCTGCGCCCAGTCCTCAGAGAGGCTCTGATCTTGGGTTTATTGAGCTGTGAGCTCTTTGCTGGGTGGGGTGGAGAACAAGGTGGCTTAGGGAGGCTGCAGTTGTGAAGTAGAGACTAAACAACACAGATGGAAACAAATACACGAAACACTTCCCACTGGGGTCCCTACTGTTGAGGGGCTGCTGAGATAGGGAAGGTAGCCAATATGTAGGGTGACTTTAGATAGGGAGTCAGGGCCCGTGTCCTGGAAGTGGGCATGGAGGGGTGAGAAGGACCATCCCTGCAGGGAAGGAAAGAGGAGAGGACAGTTGCAGCAGCAGGAAACTGGGGTGCTGTGGAGGTGGAGAGGGCAGGATGAGGCAGAAAAGAAGGCAGTCTGGATAGTTTGCATTTTCTTTAGGCAAGCCCTCAATGAGGGCCTTGCCCTTTTAGCCCTGGGGTAGCTAGGTAAGGGTTCACTGCTCATTCACATGTTGGTGATCATCTATTATGTTTCCAATGAGAGGAGAGCTGGCCACTGACAGAAACTGAGCCCTCCTGGTGATGAAGAGAGAGAGGGAATTTGGGGACAAGGGGCAGGACCGAAGGAATGCAGCAAGTCCTTGGAGCTTCCCATGGTGGCAGCTGGGGGACTGGGAAAGGGGTAAAGAAAGAGAGAGCAGGCCATCCATACCCACCTCTTTCACTTTCTGCTACGGAAGTACTTTATCATTTAAAGAACTAGTGCCTTGGGTTGTGGGGTCACCCAGATCTGGATTCAAATCCCATGCTCGCTCTTACACGCAGCTGGGCATGGAACGAGAGGTTTCTTTGCATTTTATTCTTCTAGCTACATGACAGGAACGTGAAGACTTCCCTAGTAAGTTTTTTTGGGGAGGGTTAAATAAGGCGTAAAGCACTCTGCTTTTCGTAGACTACAGCAGGTGCTCAATAATGCTAGTTGCCTCCTGTGGACCACATGGGTGTTTTACTAAAAGGCAATCAAGTGGGAGGATAGCGGGAATATTTACCACTCTTTCATAAGATGTTTCCATGGGGTACAGAGCAGGGCCATGGGTCTACTTTGGGGAGTGGAAAAGTCCTGGGTAGGCCTCAGACCCGAGTGCTTGTCCATGTTCTCCCAGCTTCCTCTTCCCTTAAAAAGCAGGGTGTGGTTGGGTACTGGCTGGAGGTAAACCGGTTAAAAAACATCCCTGGGCCTTATCTCTGGAGACTCTAATCAGGAGGTCTGACCGGGTCCCAGGTGATTCCAATGCAGAGGCAAAATCACCCCCGAAAACCCTGGGACTGGGCCCTTTCCTAGTTCTGAGTTGAGGACAGAGGGGACCCAAAACGCACTCTCCTCATTGACCACCAGAGGGCGGGCCTGAGGCACGACGGCCAAAGCAAGGGGCTGTCTCCAGCCTCAGGCAGAAAAAACCTTATGGAAAATCTGTAGTGCTACAGAGGATGATGTACAAGGTAGGTTACGAAGGAGTCTAAAAGCAGAAAGCCAAAGACTACGAGATTCTGAAGTGCATGCTTTCCTCTGTGTCTCAGTGTCCAGCAGGACTGGGACAGATGAGCCTCTTGTCTTAACCCAGTAAGGACTGGGTGGGGTTGCTCTCAGAGCTCCAGCTGAGTGGGCCAGTACTCTGGCTCAGAGGGCCAGTCACGTCCACCCTCGTGGGTCAGCACTCTGCAACCCTGGGTAAAGGACGCACCCGCTGGAAAGGCTTGGACCGGGCAGCCTGTGCCTGTCCCTCTGCGAACTGCCCCTTCACGGTTCTGCACCCAGAGAAAACGACTGTTACGGCCAGATTCCATCTGCAGAGACGGTGTCATTTCCAGCTCAAGTGTCCTAGTCAGTGCCCTTAGTTTTTGGCAAGGAAGAATTCCGGTGCCTTCTCTTTACCACTGCATTAATTTTAACCTCCTCTGCAGGGTGCATTTGAGGCCGCAGCCCTCAGCAGCAGTCCTGCAGCCGTGAGGGAGCCTGGGGTACTTCTCTTCTTTGCCACGTCTAGGCTCTCTGTTCTTTGGGTCAAAATGTCTGTTTTGGGGTTTCCCTACTCCGGGACATCCTGAATGTTGCCCTTCCACAGAGGGAGGCCCAGTGGGGGCCGTTGAAGCAGAACCAGCTACTGCAGCGTCCCGAAGGGGGAAGCTGAAACCAAGAACAGTGGTGGGCCCGGTCTGAGGCTGGACGGCAGACTGTGCTGGCGGCTGAGGAACCGAAAACAGCCCAGTCACCCTGCGGCGTCCCCGGTCCTTCATCTCCTCACCCCCAGTTCCCGGCAGTCTGTACAACTTGGGACATCTTAAAAATCCTGACTGGATGTCATCCCTCTGGAGCCCTCCCCTCACCCCCTCCACTGTCAGGCCCTGGAAAGGGTGAGGCATGCGGAAGCGGTTTGAAAGAGTTCCTAGGCTTTGTGAGTGCCAGCTTTCAATGGAAAGTCCTGCTCGCCTCGTCATGGCAGAGGTGAGGATGGCATGGTGTAGGTTGGAGACGTGATAAAGGGTTCTCCGCAGGCACGTAGAAAGAGTATGGAAGCCGAGATGAACAGTCTAAGAACTAGTGCTCGGGGGGAAAAATGACTCGAGGCTCCTTGTAGGATTCTAGAGTTCTGAACTGGATGCCCTCTCCCTGGATTTTATCAGGCGTGGTGGTACGTGGCAGCTTTGTCTAGGGGCTGCTTAGCTGAAAATTCAGGCAGTGATGGCCACACAAGGAATAATGAGCTGCATTATAGCAAGGCTCTCTCGAAGTTTCTGGGACTTGGAGGAGAGAAGGAAGACCCAGCAAGGCAACAGTGCTAAGGGAAAGGCTGAGCTGGGGATTTTCCTGACGTGAAAACTCACCATGGCAGTGACATGGAAGAAACATGGCGATTCTCTGGGAATAGCAAAGACACCATTTAGTTATATACCAAACACTGAGGGCCCCTGCCACAGGTCAGGGAGGGTACTGGTCACAGAAGAAGAAATGCCAGGCTCTTGGCTTTTCAGGAGTCCTGCTCTGACAGAAGAAGAGGACAAATAACTGTAATATGGAAGGATGCATGGTCCGGTAGCGGTGGAGAGAGGAGGTTGTGCTTAACGCTTTAGGAGGCAGCAGGGAGGCAGAGGGCACTGAGGAGGTGAGCTTTAAGCTCACTTTTAGAGGAAGGGTTGAGGGACAAGGGAGGGAGGTGAAGGGAACCGCATAGGTCAGGGCACGGATTTGCAAAGGCACACAGCCTCGAGGCGCAGCATGTGTGCTGGTCTCTGTCTGTATGCACCACCTGAGCACGGGGATGCAGGCACGGGGCGTCAAGGGATGGGAGGCGAGGTTGCAGAGAAGGCTGTGGTCAGAGACTGATGCAGAACCGGGGTACAATGCTCTCTTTTCGTGTTTGATATGCACTTAATTTTTAATTTTTAAGAGATTTTATTTATTTATTTGAGAGAGAGAGAGATCATGAGCATGGGGGAAAGGTTAATGGGAGAGGCAAACTCCTGCTGAGCAGGGAGCCTGATGCGGAGCTCCATCCCAGGACCTGGGGATCATGACCTGGGCTGAAGGCCAATGCTTAACCCACTGAGCCACCCAGGTTCTCTGATATGCATTTAATTTTTTAGAAGTTTGGAAAAATTATGCCCAAGAATAGACTAAAATATTTGGTTCAGGGTTAAGGATTTGTAACTATACAGGAATTTTCATGGAGTGTTTGTCTAAAGACAGTGTGAAAAAACGGTGTATATTAACAAGTCTATCAGTGCAGAGTGGGTGGAAAATTCTTCCCCACCCCCTTTACTTTTCTGCATTGCATTGAGCGGTAAGTATGGTAGGAAATGCAGATTGCAGACAGTTCCCTGGCCAATTAAAACTATTTGGTATCCTCTTTGTGCCAAATACTCTTAAGCTCTAGTCAGAACAGACAAATCAATTTAAACCTTAAATCTTTGGATGTGTATGAGCGGATATGTCAGTTATCATGCACTAAGAACCTCATATGGATGGCTATAGAAATAAGGTTGATACAAAGAAGACTGACATAAAAGCTTTTATTACAGGGGCATCTGGGTGGCTCAGTCGGTTGAGCTTCTGGCTCTTGGTTTCAGCTCAGGTCATGGTCTGGGAGTTGTGGGACAGATCCTTTTGTGGGGCTCTCCCTTCGGCAGGGAGTCTGGTTGGGATTCTTTCTCTCCCTACCCCCACCCCTCCCCCGCTCTCCCTAGCTCAAATAAATAACCTTTTTTTTTTCTTAAAGCTTTTATTACAAAGCAAACTATTCATTGGCAAGTTAGTAGGTAACAAGATACAGTTAAATCTGTTAAGATCAAACAGTTCAGGAGCAGGAAAATTTAACAAGAATCTTAAACAATTTAATTAGAAGTCATTCTGTTTTAAATTAATTTGAATCTCATTATGTGCTTGCTTTCCTGGTGGTATTTTACTCATGATTTAATTGAACACTTGCCCCCGGCCCGTCTGGAACCTACAGTTGGCTTTCGCTGGTAGGAGGGCACGTTTTAGCTTTCTCAGGCTTGTGACTCTAACCCTTACAGCTTGACACCAATACCTGCTGACATCAAGTCACGTTGCTCTTGGCACATTGCATAGTTGGGGGGGTTCTACTTTGTTTTCAAGATGCACAGCTCATTGGAACTTGAATGAATCAGTCAGCTATGAAGCTTGCTGTGGTTCTTTTCTGGGACTTCAGGATTTACCAGAATAGGAGTGGAAGAGTATAATCTCACATCTTCTGGAAAGACAGGTGGCCAGATGCAGAAAGACACTGGAACGTGGGCCCACAGTGGCCCCAGGATTATTTTGTATTTATCTGGCTAATCTTTGCTGAGCAGGTATGAGCCTATTAAATAGATTCTATTTTTCCCCCCATGCGTGCCTGATGGCTCAGATTATGGAAGGTTCTATCTATCGTTTGATCTCAGGCAGAGAAACCCAAAGCCATGGGCCTACCCAGATGTTGTAGTCATTGTACCTGCCTGGGCAACATCTCCAGAGACCCCTGGTAGATTGCTCGGGATCAAGTGGACAGGCTTATGTCTTCTACAAGGATTCTGCAGTTAGAGTGCCACTACACGATTTGGACCAGCAGAGCCGAGGGGTTCCAAGCCCGTTCAGCTGGTAGCGCCAAGAAGGGAGGCCTTCAACGCGTTCTGAATCGTAACCAGTGCCTCTGACTGGGAAGTGAAGAGTGGCCTGTGTTTTTAACTCTGATTTCGGGGGTTTTCTCCATGACTCAGTTTCCCCTTCTTTCATTCCTCTTGCTTCCCCACAGCTCATCTCCTCTTTCTGTCCCATTGTGATGTGGAGGTCCTGTCCACGGCACCGTACTGCCAAGTTTCTCCTGGACAGATCTGCAGGCACCACCTGAGCACCCCGTCTGGGCAGGCGTGACCGCTCAAGAGAGCAGGGCCCTACACTGGGCCTCAACGGGCGGCCCGCGGGCACCAAAGGGCTTTCAGGGCCTGTCTCCCAGCTCCAGCAGCCGACCACCTCCTTCCCGCGGCCTCCCTCCCCTGCTCGCAGTACGAAGGGCTTAAGCCACCGCAACCTGCAGCCGGGCGCCTTCCCTCAAGACAGCTCTCCTCCCGCAGCCCCAAGCAGCCCGGCCGCGCGCCCCACGCCCCAGCGCCGCCCGGCTCGCAGGCCCGCGTCCAGCCGCCCCTCTCTCGGGAGCTGGGCGGCGGACGGGCGTGGCCGGCGCGGCGCCGCTCTCCGCCCGGCTCCCCTTCCCTCCGCTCGCTGCCCTTTGAATTCCCCATCGACTCCTGGGCGGAGGCCGAGCGAGCCTTCGCGAAGGGCGAGGGCGGCGGGAGGAGGGCCCGGGCGCCCCTCCCGGGCGGCGCGGCGCCGGCCGGCGGTGCAGTCGCGCGCTCGCCGCCAGCAAAGCCATTGGCTCGGCGCAGTCACCCCACGCGGGGCTGCAGCGGCGGCCTCCGCGGATTGGCGCGCGGGCGGGCATCCAGCGGGGCGCGCGCGAGCGGGTGCGTGCCGCACGGGTTGCGGCGAAGCCCGCTGTCGCCGGGCTGGGATCCCACGGCGCGTAATGACCACCCCTCTATTGTCCTTGAGCTGCCGATGCTGCATTTGGGGCGGCTGCCAGCCACGGTCCCCAGTGCTCCGGTCTAAAGAAAGGGCGCGAAAGGCGCGCTCCCCGCTCGGGCGCACGCATCGACCGCCGCCCTCGGCGGCACACTGCAGCATTTCGCGCTCTCGCGCCGCTCCCCTCCCCGCCTGCGCTCATTTGCATATCCCACGATTGAGGCCAATCAGGGCTCGTCTCTCTCGAAGCGGATGGCTTTTGCCGGAGAGGAAAGGGAGTGGCTGGCGGCGCATGCGCCGCGGTGGCCGACTTGAACCGAGGCTTTTATTGCTGTAGTTTATTTCCACCCCTTTCCCTCCTGTTCTCTCTCTCTCTTTCTTTTTTTTCCGCCCTAGCTGGGGCTGTGTTGGAGCAGAGGAAGAAAGAGAGACAGAGGATTGCATTTATCCTTTACGTTCCTGAAATCTGCTATCAGCAAGACCAGCTAAGCAGTTGCATCTTTTTCAATCCTGCAAAAAAAAAAAAAAAAAAACAAGCAAAAACAAAACAACAAAACCAAAAAAAACCCCATCTCTTTCCTGGCAATTTTTGCTTTGCAGCTATCCTCCTGAAATTATTTTTTTCTCAGGAGAGAGATGTCTTATCAGGGGAAGAAAAATATTCCACGCATCACGGTGAGTTTGGTACTTGGGAAATCCGCCGTCGGCCAGCAACCTTTGGTGGCAAAGAACATCTAAGGAATTTTTTAAAAGGAGGGGGAGGAAGAGGAACACAACTTTTCTTTTTCTTTTCTTTTTTTCCTGTTGCTAAAGAAGGTGATCGGAGTGGTGGGAGACGCAATCATAGAGAACTGTAAGCTACGTGATTTGTAAGTCATTAAAATAGGAGCGTAAGTGCTTTAAAGGACGTCTTAGGTAGCGCGCCAGATCCGCTGTATCCTTTTATTGTCAGCGCGAGATGCTGCAGTGCTGGCCTGCGGGGTGTAAGCAAATGGATGCCAGATTGAATATGCATGGTTGAAGCTCGGATATTGTTCTCCGGGCTGTGTGCTGCGAGGCTGGACTCCGGGAGCTGGATGGGGGAGATGGAGAAATGGATTCTCCCTGTGCCTCCCGCCCCCACCATAAAGGCTTTCTGGAGCCTTCCTCCGGCTTCTTAGAAAAACGAGCGGGGTTCAGCCCGGAGGCGTAATGACAGCGGAGGGATGCTGGAAAGGGCAGGGAGTACCAGGATGATGTGGAAATGGGAAGGAAAAACAGGGACGCGGTGAAGAGCAGGGGAGGGTGGGGGGCCAGGCTTGGGCTTTTTGTTGATCAGGGGCTGGGTTTTGGTGACCCTCTCGGCTTCCTGGCCCTCGTTTGGGGCTGGAACCGAGACAGGGCTCTGAACTCGCTCTCTTGTGTTTTTCTGCCCCTTCTGCACCCAAGGAGGCGCCTGTGTTGGCGCATACAAAGCGGGCTGGGAGGGTGGGCGTTGGGGACAGCGCAGAGCCGGGCTCGCGGAGGTAATGGCGCTGCGCGACGTGCGGAGCAGATGGCCCGGCCTGGCCTCGGCCAGACAATGATCGCAGCGGCCGGAGGTGTCGGCGCGGTTCTGGGGCCTGGGGTGGATAGTTTCTAAGTCACGAGGAAAAAAAAAAAAAAAGAACATCTAAACGATGAATTTGCGATGCTTAAGCGCTGAACCACCGGTTCTTGCTTTCACCGCTCTCCTGCCCCCACCCTCTTCCCATCTTTCCCTGGAAAAAAATTTCACCAGTCCTAGTTCTCTACATTCCCGAATAAAATCCCGGGGAGGGAGGAACGCGAGCGAAATTCATTGTTATATAATGATATGCAATTGGAATTGGGCAGTTGATTGCTGGGTAGAACCCAGGCTGAGGCAGAGACCGAAAGAATCCTGGTAAACTCAAGATGTGTTTAGGGCTGGATTTGAGGGCGCGCTTTCCCTCTGGTTTCCTCCTTAGCCACGGACACCCCGGCTTCCTCTGGATGCACAAGGGCACACCCATCCGCAGGAGAGAGACGTGGAAACAAATGCACAGGGGAGGGGGCGTGTGCTCGGGAGGACTTTATGGGATGAGCCAAGCTGTGCTACAGCGGGCGGGGGCGGGGGGGGGGTACTAGCTTTTTCTGGAAGGCGGAAGACCCAAGATCCGAAAGGGCTGGGCTCAGGGGCACTGACCCCACGTTATGTGTTCCCTGCTCCGGAGGAAGGAGTCTAGGGAGTGGGGGTGGGGAGCAGATTTGTTGCAAGCCTCAAATTTGTTGTCTTCGTGAATGAAAAAGAGTTTCATTTTGACAGTGTGGGGAGAAAAAAATTTGAAAAGCAGACAATCAAGACCTTTTTTTTGGTTTGTTTTTAAAGAGCGCCCCCTCTACCCTTAAAAATCTGGTTGCATTATCTTGGGACCTATAGCATGGTTTCCCTCCCTCCATCATCATGGCCAGCATCTTATGTAAGAAGCCTTCTGGAAGGCACTAGAGTGGACGGGCTGTGATGTCTCTCTCTCTCTCTCTCTCTCTCTCTTTTTTTTTTTTTTCTTAGCATGATTTTGGCTCGGGGATTCGCAGTGATGGCTGGGACAGGTACTGCAGTGACTAAGGGCGTTGGTAGTGAAGGGCAAGGCTTCTCCTTCTAGGCGAGATTTATCCTGTTAGAGCTGGAGACTGGGGGAAAGGAGGAAGATAATTAGACACAGAAGAGGCCACTGGAGCAGGTGACCTTGAGCAAGTGGCTTGACCTGTCAGCCTTCATCTGTTTACCTGTAATAGTAATAAGAATCTGGCCCCACCCACCTCACAGATGAGTTTTGAGGCTTTGGTGACTTTGGATACATGACAGCATTTTTTTTTTTTTAAGATTTTATTTATTTGACAGACAGAAATCACAAGGAGGCAGAGAGGCAGGCAGAGAGACGCGGGGCTCTATCCCAGGATCCCAGGATCATGACCCGAGCAGAAGGCAGAGGCTTTAACCCACTCAGCCACCCAGGCGCCCCATGACAGCATTTTGTAAAGGTCTTTACATTTATCTTACACAAGTGCAGAAATTACTGTTGACTGTTTATTCTCATTTGAGTTTCCGAAGTCTATAGCAGGATGAAGGACCCTACAGTGCACAAAATTAAAATGATCTTACTGTTTTTCATTATGTTAGGGAAACAATACATACTTTCTATACCTGGCTGTGTGTGCATTTATGTGTAAAAGTATCTTTTTCCCCTAGGTGTCTGGCAGCTTATATCTATTTTTATTATTTATTTATTTATTCATTCATTCATTCATTCATTCCTCCCACCACCCATATTTTTTAAAGATTTGCTGTAATTTTCTTTTTTTGGTGGGTGATAAACACAAGTAGCACTTAGTAAGAATATTGGGTTTGTAACTGAATTTTAAGTTAACCATTATCAAAGTGATTGCCATCCTTTTAAGTGTTTTGTATATTAAAAGAGCGTCTGTGGTTCAACTTGTAGCCCAGTCTGGAAGAATACGGGTGCATCTCCACTGAACACAGGCCATGATATCCCACTCCATCAAAGGCATTTGGGATAGAGATGAGTCATAATGTAACATTTCTGTTGAGTTTCTGGCCCTCATGTGCTGCTGGTCATAGATACATATTCTGCACTAATTAAAATACAGGTGCATCAACGGTATAGATTTTGGAATTTGCTATTTCATCTACTTGATCACAGAACTCTACCTTTTTCTTAACAACTTGGTAGTTAAAATGGTGTGTATTTGAATGGTGTTCCCCTCCGTTACGATCTCTGTGATTTACCTCAAAGATAAAAAGCAAATATAAAGAACATATTGAAATGAAACTTTGCAATGGTTGAACCAAGTGTGTTTGTGTAGTGTATCCCATGACAACAGACTTGGTTAATTTTTCCCGACACCAGCCTTGCCAAGAATTGACTTCCCTACATGTGGGTGTATTTTTTTTTTAAGTGAAGTTTAGCCTAAAGCCATTTAAAAAATATTGTCTTCTTTATCTGAAATGTTTTCATTGCTCTTTAAAGGAGATTGTTGTGTCTTCTTTCATTTTTCTCTCTTTTCTTTAAGTGGAAAGGGATAGTTTTTGTTTTGTTTTGTTTTTAAACCCAGGATAAGCTTTGAGCTTTTGCCAGTAGGTTCTGACTCATCAAGTAATGAATAAGTTGTCCATCAGGTTCCCTTTTGTCACTAAACCTTTCCAAAATTGACTCATTTTGAGCATCTCTTTTGAATAGTGAGAAATGTGTCTTTAGCTCATTGTCTTCGTACCAGTGTTTCTCGTAGGTCAGGTATGAATTGTGACCTTACTACTTTCTTTGTTTCAGAGCGATCGTCTTCTGATCAAAGGAGGTAAAATTGTTAATGATGACCAGTCATTCTATGCAGACATATACATGGAAGATGGGTTGATCAAGTAAGTATAACTCATTATAGAGACGAATTTGTGTACCTTCCCCGTATTCCTAAGCATTATTTACAGTTCACGTACATAGGATCAAATTTTGGAGACTTCAGAGACTGACTAACTTTGGGTCTGGTTAAGCTCATTTTGATTGGTGGTAAGTAGTGAATTTGAAAACTCACATTTAGGGAATTCAAAGCTACAATTAAATGCACACCCATTTCCTTATGTGTTACGTAATTTACTATTTTAACTGAAGTGACACAGTATCTTGTTGCAAGTTCAAATGCTTGGTTTATTATCTATTGAATATATTAAAGGTTTTCCTAGACTGTAGTTGTATCGGTAGATTGCCCAATCTAAAACACAAATGGAGTGTTACAGCCTCTTCTACCAAGATAACACATCTGCTTTCTTAATTAAGAATCCAAGTTGGCAGGGGGGAGGGAGGGCAATGGACACCAAATTAACAATTCACCAAGTAACAAAGTACTGCCTCATCCTGAGGGCATGGTAGGTTTCATTCTATAAGTGGCAACAAGCACAAGTAAGACTGCCCTTGTGTTTATTGTGTATTGTGTCGCAGAGGAGAACCAACAGAGGGTTAAGTGAGCTGAGTATATACCAGTATCCTGCCCTCTGGATTGGGACATCTCACAGGGCCCTGGAGAAGGAGCACATCTGTTTAAAGACAAACACTGTAGCAAATGACATTTTTAAATAAGCAGCATTCATCAAGTGCTAGCAGCAAACCAGTCCAGAGGAGTGGAAAACTGGAGTGGATGTGTCTGTTGCCTGGAAACTCACACCCTGATTTATGAACCTAAAATAGGTTTTAACGTTTCCTCATTTAATGTTTTCTCCATGTGTGTTCGCTTGTGACATTCTCCGTTCCAGGCTCTCAAATACCATGACTTTCATGTTCCATTTCCCCCCAATTAGAAGGCAGCATAATACTGGCCTAGAAGTGAGCAAGCCTGCGTGCTAATTTTAGTCAACACTAATTTGTTTTAGAACTTTATCGACTCCTCCTTGATTACTTTTTCCTTCGGGAAAAACAAACAAACAAACCTGGTAGGAAGATGTAGCCCAGATGTTTTTTAAAAATTGGAAATGAATCCGTGTCCTCCAACATAGTATCAGTTACTCTGTCCTTAGTATCTGAGTTGGTGAGTGCATGCTTCCAGATCTTTAAATAGCTGTAAACATCATGTTCACCTTTTTTGTTTTGTTTTTTCTTTTGCTTTGTTCTCCTACCTTTCCACCCCTGCTTTCTCAGGGTTGAAAATAAATGTTTCTAACCTACAGCCAGGCCTGGAGAGAATTGCTGTGCAATGATGAGTTCAACTATGTGTGTTACAGAGAAAGTGTTGTGGCCTTTTCTGTAGATATCTTGGGGTCTTATTATCCTTTGATCTTAGGTGTTTTCTGGCAACTAAACCTCTTTGATCAGGGCTTCTGGTGCTTTATTTAAATTTTGTTTTCTAGTATGCTCTGCTTTGCCTCTTAGTTGGACTTTGGGACTGGGAAGCACACATATTATGAAAATGAACAATAATCCAAAAAGTCTACAGAACTTAGGGGAGGATGGTTGCTGGCTTCATGAAATGTCTGTCAGATGCCATTTGATCTGGGCATGGTTCATTTACAACTGTTAACATCCATCCTTTTTATTTAGGCAAATTGGGGAAAACCTGATTGTGCCAGGAGGGGTGAAGACCATCGAAGCCCATTCTAGGATGGTGATCCCTGGAGGGATTGATGTCCATACCCGCTTCCAGATGCCTGACCAAGGAATGACGTCAGCTGATGACTTCTTTCAAGGCACCAAGGCAGCCCTGGCTGGGGGAACCACCATGATCAGTAAGAGAGCTTACGAATAATAATCTTAGAGCTTGGGAGCCATTATCATTTGAAAACGAGTCTTTGTTGTTTGGTTCTTTCCTTCTAAAAGTTGCTGGACTGAGCAGTGGATTGATTTCCTGTGGAAGGGGGTGGGGTCGGGCCAGCCATTTGTCGTGGTGTCCTTGTCCTCATTTTCATGTCCAACTCGGAGTTGTCCAGGTGAACTGGAGGTTATGGTTCTAGAGAATCTTGGTAGGATAGAAGGAATGACTTCTTGCTTTTCTGCTTGAACTTTTGTCTTCCTGAACCTGAAAATGTGATTTGATTGTGGTCACTTTAAAGACATAGCCTTTGGAGTAATTGTCAAAGCTATCTGTTTTGAGCCTTTGCTCCAAAGTATTTGATTTTGGTTTTTAAGGAGTTCCTGAGGGTGTATCTTCCTGGAATGAAGAACGGGGTGTGGTAAATGAAATGTTGAAGTGGCAGCCTCCATCCTACTGCTGAGAAAATCAAATGGGGGAAATGGCCTGGCTTTGACATAAATGGAATTGAACAGTCCTGCTTGGAGAGGGACGCATAGATATTATTGTCATTTAGATATAAAAATTGCCAGCACCAACAGCTGGGGCTCCCTCATGCATTGCTCCGAAGAATTCATGCTTTTCCTTCATCTAACTCTAAAGTCTGTTTCCTGGAATCATAGCACACATGTTAAGAGTTTGCTTGTAGCATGTCAATTTCCAGTGTGTCTCCTGATGTCCCTGTAACAGACCTTTTTTTTTTTTTTGAGGAGGTAGGCAAGCTACACGGTGGTGGCCCTTCAGACACATAGGTAAAAACCAAGTTTCTCTGAGAGTGAAAGTAAATATATAGTCTCTCTTCAAAACTTACAGTTCAGTTCAGAAGAGGGTCAAAGCAGAAAGAACTTTGCTATTTTATGCTTTAGAGAAACCCATTTTACTGCTTATTTTTCAGAATGATGGTCGTTTCCTCTGTAACTTCATGGTCTAGTCTCTCACTTCCTCTTTTCTACCTTACCACTTAGGTGGACGTTACCCTCACATCCCTCTGTAGTCTGGGCTCCTCTACATTTTAAATTGCGCATTCCTGGTCTTCTCTCAGGTCCTTGTCCCAGTCTCCAGAGTGCCTGAAGGATGAGGGACTGTTCTCTCCTGGTTCAGCTCTCTAATGACAGGGCCTGCAGATTTAAGTCTTATTACTTCTTCTTTTGCTGCACACATCCCCTTCTAACCTAATGGGGGCCGGTCTCAAGAGGTGAGGGGATCCCCTGTACACCCCTCAGGATCCTGACCTCCTGCAGAAGGCTGCCATTTTGGCAGTGGCGTCTGTTAGGCCTCACCCGATGCCAGTAGGCCTGGCCACCCGTCCTCGGGCTGGCCGCAGAGCCATACTCGAACTCTGAGAAGCACAGACTGCTTGGGTGTCAGCCTCCAGAGCCACATCAAGGTTATAATCTGCCTCCATTTGGAATTCACCTGAGGCCCCTGTAGGCCCTCATGTTGGCCACAGAGTGTTAAGAAGCTACAGGTAGTATTTCCCGAGTGAGTGGACAGTGACGGCTCTCATTGGAGGGATGGCTAGGCAGGAGCACTCCCTGGTGGAAATGCCCGCAACCTGGAGTCTGACATTCTGGGATCCGTCCGGCATTAAGTTGCTGTGTGACCTTGGGCAAGTCACCTTCCTTGGCAGGGCTGCTCATCTACACAATGAAGGATTTGTGCCAGAGTACCTCGGATGGCCCTTTCAGCTCCCACATTTGGTGATTCACTGAGCTCAGAGACATTTTGCGTCTGATCAAACACACTTTGCTCAGCATGTGTGTAAAACCCCTGTTTTCTCTCAGCCTTACTTGAAAGATCTCATCGTTCTGTTTCCTCCTCTCTTGCATCCCTGAATATGCCTTTCACTCCTTATACTTGATCCATTTTTGGTCCCCCTTTCTGCTTCTTGTCTCTTCTCTGCTTTTCCATCCTCCACCACCTTCACCACAAGCCAGGGCACATCCCTTCTTGCTGATGCCCTGACTTTCTCTCTGACCTTCCTCCTCAGCAGCTCTGGGGTTCCTTTCCCTTCCTTCTGGGTGGGCTCCTTCTGAGCAGGAACAAGGGCCAGCTCCACCAGTCCTGCCCCTGGCCTGGGGGCTGAGAACAGTCAGCAGATGGCCTTATGGCAGGTCAGAATGAAGGGGAAGGTGAGGAGTTGGACCGTCTGCCCTACTCAGTTGGGCAGAATGTGATCATGTTTTAATGTAGGGTTGGTTTGTGATGCATGCACTCAGGACAAAGAGTGAGGGAATTTTAATGAATTTAATGAGCAAACCCCAAAGAGTCAAAGTGGTTGTGGGGATGTAGTCAGAGTTGTCACACCCCAAACTCCACTGCTTTTAGAGCCTGACAAAAATAGTAACTACCTTGCAAATAAGCACCTGTGGTTACTGACCTCTATTGAATGCCCACCGGCCTGCCCTTCCCTTAGGAAGTGGGAATAATACAGGTGAGGAATCAGGGTTTTTTCTGCTGGCTGGTCATACATTCTGCAGTGGCTTCCAGTGAGTCCCCTGGCACAGGCATACTTTACAGAGACAGTTTGGACAAGAGGAAGAGCTAGCTAGCTTCATGTGACTTTGTTTGGTACCTTCGACCTCCTCCTCCCATGAGATCGTAGCTTGATTTTCAGTGACTCTGGAGGCCAAGAGGAAGTGCTCAGGGCACTTGAAAAGACTGCAGTGAAAACCTGCAGAAATAAGCCATTGAAGTAAATCGGTGCCCCCCAGCCCACACCCACCTTGCTCCCATCTCTCTGCGTTGCTGTGTGCTTCTCAGGTCTGTCTGCATCGGCGCTGCCCAAGGTGGAAAATGTAACTGAGTGGTCCAAGTTTAAAAATGGAGGTGACACGTCAGCAGCAGAAAATAATATTATTGCCATCAGACAGAGCCTCCCATTGAGAATGGCACAAGGAGATCTTTGTAAGGGGCGCTTGGTGCCGGCAACTTTGCCCTTTCCATCCAGTGATGGGTGGGCGGAGCCTCCAGAGGTGGCTGCCCAAGGGCGGGGGCACGGCTGCTCGCCTCCCCGCTGCTCGCCTCCTGGGGAGCTTTATGATCATCAGAGGGAAGACCCCAGCATCTCCGGGAAGCAGATGGGAACGGTTATGTCTCATTTGATAGACGGGAAATGTGAGGCCCTGGGTGGGGGGAAGGGCGTTCTTTGTGGACACTTATGTTTTGCGTGGGTGTGGGTGGTGGGTGTGGAAAACACACCTGCAGCTCTGGCCTCCCCACTGCCTCTGGGATTCTGTCTCTGCAGCCTGCAGGTGTCCTTGCACCCTGGGCTCTTTGGCACGTTGGGGATAAGTGCCATCTCCCTCTGGTGAAGCCCTCAGTGGCTCCCTCCTGCCCAGAGATCTCAGCTCTGGCAGCAGAGCCCTCCACAATGTGAACCAGTCCTGCCGCCGGGGTCTGGACTCACGTTGTCACCTCGGTCAGGGTTGCCCTTACTTTCTTTTCTTTGCCTCCAGGAAGCTTTGTTACCCCTGGAGGCCCAGCTGGGTGTTACCTCTGTCCCAGAGCTCCTGCTCAGCCCCTTTCACTGTAATCCACAGGGGCTTCTCTGTGCCTCGGCAGACCTTGGGTTTCTATCCCATGGCCCTCAGGGCATCCATCCTGGGTTATAGTTTGGTCAAGGCTCCTGCCCCTTTCATTTCAGTCCTCACCATGCACTCAGCAGTGTGTCCCCACCCCCCCAGGCGCTCCATGGATGCTTCCAGTTGAATGAATGAATGAGTGAGTGAATGGAGACTTTGAGGCGACTTGGTTTCACACTTCATCTGAGCACACTGCCAGAAGACTGAGAATCCTGGGGTGGGGTTAGTGTGTCTGATGTCCACCATGGCTGTTTCGATGAAAGCAGCTGTCTCCCACAGTGACACCGGGTCTGCTGTCAGCCAGCGCCGCAGGTGGGGGAGGGAGGCAGGGGGGGAGGCCCCGGTTGCTCCAGGCCTAAGGTCGTGATCAGGGACCGCTCCCTCCTCTCCTTCTGTCTGGATCATTCTTGAAGGAGGAGGCGGGGTTGCACTGTCAGGTGGTTATCCTGTGAGAGAGCTTGCTGTAGGCGCACAGGGTCTGAGCTGTTTGAGGAGCAGCCCTGAGCACCGTGAGAGAGGCAGCAGCCGTCCCCCAACATCCCTTGGGTAGGTCCGTCCCCGTCCTTTCTGCAGAGTCTTGGCTGTGGAGGCAGGAGGCCTGACAGAAAGGCGAGGTGGCTTCCCAGGGCTCCGCTGGCCAGGCTTTCCTCAGGAGACGTGGCTTGGGGTGTCGCTGTGGTACATTTCCTGCTTGTCATTTCTTCATCCATGTGGCGTGTGGGTTCGCTCCCTGCTTCTGATGAGGACACATGTGTGAACACACACGCACTATAATGTGAATTGTCTGTAATTGATACTTTGATTATTCCCTTTGCACCATTCATTTGACTCGGGTTGGAAAGTGTTTACAAAAAAGGCCGACCACATCAGACTAAAGTTTCAAAGTCCAGGACCAAAGTCATGGCCACAGAATCTGCCCATGGCCTGGCGATTAGAAAGCCACGTTAGCCGATGCTGTCGGTGGAGGCTCCTCCTGTCCGCTGTTCACATCTCCCCAGGCCCACTTGGGCGAGGTCACTCTGTGAGCACACCCCATGGGACTGGGCCTATGCAGGTGGCACCAGGTAAGTCCCAGCCAGGAACGGCAGGATTGAAAGAATACGTCTACTCCCTGAAGTGTTTTGGGCTGATCACCTACTACGAGCTGCTGAGCAGGGTGGAGGAAGGGAGGGAAACGGTGAAGCCTCCTGAGAGATGACACAGCTCTTCCCGAAGGTCCGCATACCCACTTTACTAAGTGCTGTTTTCATGAAG
Source organism: Mellivora capensis (assembly GCA_004024625.1). Lineage (NCBI taxonomy): Eukaryota > Metazoa > Chordata > Mammalia > Carnivora > Mustelidae > Mellivora > Mellivora capensis. The sequence continues at coordinate 47,818 of PISX010004326.1, forward strand.
GAGGCCGTTGGGTTGGGCTTGATCAGCCAGCCTCATCGCCCTCGGGGTTTAGGGTTAAGGCCCCTTACCCTAAACAGGGCTATTCCTGTTTGGGTCTGTAGGCCCTATGCCATGACATGTGGCAGCGATCCTCAGAGTTTGGGGAGTCTCAAGTCTTCTCATGCTCCCGGAGCCTATTCTCTGACTTCCCATAGAGCAGGCTGTTCCAGCTTTTGGGAGCTTCCTGTCAACCCTGTTGCCCACAGTGATAGCTGGAGCCAGGAGTGGTAGCCGGGGAAGTGGAAATGTTGAGTTCCAGCAAGTTCTTCCCAGTCTCCGGATGGTGAGGGATAGGCTCAGTGGTCAGTGTCCTATGGGATCAGGGTTCCATGTGGCTCAGTTAGAGCCTGCATGACACATACGTGTCCAAGGACACCCTTGTTCTAGGTCCTGGCTCAGTAAGCCGGGCAGAGACTTCTGGAAGGCACGGATCATGCCCTGTCCATTCATCGAGGGCACCTAGGCTGTGTGGACGATGCCTCTGCTGGCTGCCTGATCAAGGGTCCAATGAGTCTGGACCAAATTCTGGACCGCATTGCTCCTTCTACCTTCATAGCTTAACATCGTTGTCCTGGGACCCCTCTTCTCATGTAAAAATCCTACCTGGGCAGCCCTCGCCCTCCTACTCCCCACCACCTGGCAGATAAGGCTACTGGAGGCAGAGCTAATCTGGCTGGAACAGTGGGCTGTGTGAGAGCCCAGGTCCTCACTCCCTTTCTCACTGTGCTCCCCGTCTTGAAGCCCTTCTGCTTCTGGGGAATTCTAGGGTTTGGGGAAGCACAGTTCGGAAACCACCCCATTCCATATTGCCTTCCCCATTGCTTCCCTTCCCTACCCAGCCACGTGACTGCTCCCTGCACGGCGGAGTTGTAGAGGAGGAGGACGTTTATTAAGAAGGGACATCCTCACTTAGTCATTGAAGAAAACTCCTAACCACACTGGGAGTTTGGGGTGGTTTTTGTATCATCTCTCCTTCTGTTCAAGACAGGAACTGGGACAGAGCACCCATGTCCTTTTCCCTGCCTAGGTTTGCACTGCTTTGCTTGGCTTGGCTTTTCCTGAAAGCCCATAATAGGTAAATACTCTGTCCTCATTTGCAAAATTAATGACACACGGTGTTTTAAAGGGACAGATGCCTGTCTTAGGAAGTGGCTGGCCTAGGTGTTTGTGTTTTCCTACCTGCCATTCATAGTTCTGGCCTCAGATCACTCCATTTGGGCTGCTTGCCCCTTTTTCCTCTCGGAGAAGACCTCCCTATTTTTTTTTTTTTTTTTTTTTTTGGAAAATGATTATTTCTTTGGGTTTGAGAGCTCTGCCTCTAACTTCCTGCTCTTGTTGGGTGAAGCCATTTACCCAAATTTCTTGATTTTAGGCTGTCCTAACTGCCATGGTCATGATAAAGGGTAATTATAGTGAGTGGAAATTAGAGTTCTTTCTGGTCAACCCATTTGGGAGGCAGCTTTCTTTGAATGTGACTAAATGTTCCCCTAATGATAGAGAGGGTGTGGGGGGCGGACTGGGGCTCTGGCTGAGGCTGCCTCTCCAGGGAAGGGAATTCTGGGGGGAGCCAGGGCCGTAGTTCCAAACCTCAATTGCACACGAGACTCCCCTGGGAAGTTTTCACAAACTTCAGAGACCAGAACCTCTGACTTAATTGTTCTAGGTGGCCTGGGCATTAGTTTTTTAAAACTTCCAGGTAATGGCCAGGGTTAAAAGCTATGGATCTAGGGATCTTGTTGGTCTTCAGCTGAAACTGGGTATCTGTCAAGGTTTTCTATTTTATTTTATTTTATTTACTTTTGTAAGAGAAAGTGAGTGTGAGTGTGGGGAGAGGTGGAAAGAGAAGCAGGCTCCCCGGTGAGCAGAGAGCCCGACTTGGGACTAGATCCCAGTACCCTGGGATCATGGCCTGAGCTGAAGGCAGACACTTAACAGACTGAGCCACCCAGGTGCCCTCTGTCAAGGTTTTCTGAAAGGTAAAGATGCCCTCTGCCCTCTGCTTCCTGCTACCTCCTGTCCTCTTTGTGAAGGGGGGGTGAAGATTGGACTGTCATGGGTCTGTTTTGTGTAGATTCTGTAGCCAGGTGGCCTCTAGAAGCTTGTCAGACAGGAAGGGCACCTGCGTGGCTCAGCCGGCCAAGCGTCTGCCTTCAGCTCAGGTTATGATCCCAGGGTCCTGGGATTGAGTCCCATACCAGGGTCCTTGCTCAGTGGGGAGCCTACTTTTCCCTGGGCCTGCCACTCTCTTGCGCCTACCCCCCCCCCCCAACAAATTAAAAAAAAATCTTAAAGAAATAGGATGGGGCTGAGCTATTGTCACCAAAAGGGGCATCCTCTTTCAGTTGCTGTCCTTGGTGTACTTGGCCAATGCCCTAATAGGACACTGGTTGGCACTTGGAGGAAGTGGGGTGGGAGGTGGGTGCTGGGGGAGTGCTGAAATCAGGCTGGAGCTGGGATGTGAACTGATGTCCCCAGCCCTGTGGGCCACCTGCTGTGCTGGTTTCCCTGAGAAAACCCTACTGTCTTTAGGTTGAATCAGTAGTGTTTATGACCTAATCTCCCTCTAATGATAGGTCAGAACTGGAATCCTTCCTTGTGGGGAGCCTGTGAGGGAAAAATCAAAAGAGCCTGGTAATAACATAGAATCAGAGACTTTTAAGGCAACCATTCAGATTTTCTGTCCCCGCCTCTGTCTGCCAGCTGGGAGAAATTGACTGGACCGCGCTTCAGAGGGCGACGCAGCAGGCAAGGGTGAGGGAGCTCCACGGGGCCGAAACGTCCGTTTACTCCTTTCTAGGATGTGCTGCGTGAGTGGGATCATGTGATACCTTAGTTCTAGATGGCTGTTCCCACGTCCATAATGTGGGGACATGTTGGTGGAGTTATGTGCAGAGTAAGTGAGGTTGTCTGCACCACAACTTGTGATTAGTGTGACACTTGGCACATGTGTGAATCGACTGATCAGTCTGTTTACCTATCTAACCTATTACGTGTCTGTCTAATATCTCTGTCTGTCGGTCTGCCTCTTATGTATCTCCTCTCTCACCTCTGTATGTGATTTATCGTCATCTGTTCTATCTCGTCAATGCATCGAGATAAATCTGTATTATTTGTCTAATCCATCTGCATAATCTAATGTCTGCCTACCTATCGGTGCCTCAGTGGGTGTGTTGATGAGCCGTTTGTCTCTCTGGCTCCAAGGGTGCCGCCAAGTGTGAGCTGATTCCAGATGGCTTACCTCTCTTCGCTGCCACTTGGTGAGTTCAAGGCTTGTGTTGTCCTCAAGCCCTGGTAATGGACATTGTGTTCTGATCCTAGCAGGAATAATGACTCCCTCTCTGAAACCCTCTGAAATGGCTTCTCATACAGAAATTTAAAATTTTACTTTTCAATTCCTGCCTCCCCTCCAAATAATCACTGGAAAAATTGGGTCTTAAATTTCTTGACAACATACTCCGCCCCACAGATGCAAAGCGATGTCACCAGGAAACAGCTCATTGAGTCAATAACTCTTGCCAGATAGGAATTTTCAGCCAAATAGGAATTCAGACAAGGCCAACTTGATACTTGGTCGTGGCTGTGCTGTTGGACACGCGGGCCCCTCGTGTCTCGTGGGGACTCCCTGCAGGCTCAGCAAGGAGGTTTGTGTTCCTTTCCCCGCACAAATACCTCTTTCCCCTCAGCTCACGGAGCGCACGAGCCCAGCCCAGGGTCACTCCTCTGGCAGCATCGGTGACAAATTCTTCCCCAGTGGGTGTTCTACCGAAGGAGGGCTTTAGTCAGAGGGGGCCCGACATGCAGAGAGCGTGGTAGAGAGTCCGGGCAGAATGCTGAGCTCTCTCTTCTCTGGGCAGGCACGGTGAGTCACCTGTATTTGACATCGAATAAAGGGACCGTGTTAGACCCCTCAGAGATGACAGTGCCGGTCCCTGATCCATTATTGGCCAGTTCTGGCAGAGACAAACAGCTGTTTTTTCTTCGACATGCACATTTCCTGCTACTTGCACCCAGCTGGGAGTCTTTATTATTTATTGTTTATTTATTTCTTGCCTGGATTCATTAGCTACAAAATCATGGGGGACAAGAAGCAGACGGAACAAATCCATCGTGAAGGCAAGAAGGCAGTTTAGTTAGCAAACCACGTCCTGAGGGGTTGACAGATATTGTGGGGATACTGAGCCCAAGGGAAGAGGTTGCGGCATTGGTTTTTGGGAGGAAATGTCATTTTTCTTTAGAGTTTTACATGCAGACCCCCCAGAGCTCAAGCCCAGTACTGGTGGTGTGTTGTCAGTGATTTTACAGCGCTGGGGGCGGGGGGGGGGGGGCTTCAGCCCTATGACTGGGACGTGCATTCTAGTGTTTGTCCAGATGAATGCACGTTTGGCAACAAGAGGGGGTGGTCCTGATTGTCCCCCCAGGACAACAGGGTCAACCAGGGTGGTCTCACTCAGGTAAACCTGGATGAACATCACTGTTCCTCCGAGGGGCTTGCATTGACTTCTCTTGTCCTTGGATGAGCTGAGAAACTAAATGACCCTGCCCCCCCGCCTGTAGGAATTCCCAGGGTGGAGTGGCATGGCTGTCTTTTGCACTTGAGATGGTTAGAAGAATGTAGGGTAACTGAGAGGGAGCAGATCATTGGTACTAGGGGACATTGATGCCGGCCCAGCCCTATGCCTGCCATTTCTACTTCTTCCATCAGCCCTGAAGATGGGTAGGCTTCTGCTCATGCCATAAATGAGGAAATGAATGGGAATCCCAGAGAAGCCAGGAGACTTGCATAAAGCTACGGACCTTGCAAGTGTTAGGACTGGGATTCCAATCCAGGCTCTGGGTGGACAGCACCTTCAGATCACAGAATAAAGGGATGCTGTTTGTTTTTTAACAGATAAAAAGCGTGCTGACGAATGCCGCTCTGTGCCCAACGTTGGGCCAGATGCTTCACAGATGTCTAGATGCAGCCCCCACCTAGAGTTTGTCATCAGGCTTTGGGCTAATATCCATCTCCTAGAATCAGAAAGATGTTGGTGTTCAAACTCTATCCCTATTGCTCTTTGATCCAACTTTCATTTATTTACTTAAAAAAATTTTTTTTTAATTTAGGGGAGCCTGGGTACCTCAGTCATTAAGTGTTTGCCTTTGGCTCAGGTCATGATCCCAGGGTCCTGGGATGGAGCCCAGCACTGGGCTCCCTGCTCATTGGGGAGTCTGCTTCTCCCTCTCCCACTCCCCCTGGTTGTGTTCCTGCTCTCACTGTCTCTCTCTCTCTGCTGTCAAATAAATAAACAAAATCTTTAAAAAAATAAATAATTTATTTGAGAGAGAGAGCGCGAGCACACGAGCAAGGGAAGAGGGAGAGGGAGGGAGAAGCAGGAGCGATGGAGAGGCGTAACTGATGCCATGTGTTCATGAGCTGAACTTAACCGTGCTTCTGGGAGGCCCAGGAGCTCTTTTCTGTGCGGGGCCTGATGGTGCTGTGTCCCGTCACGCAAGCTGCTTCAAAGGTCTTCTTGCCCTTGCCTGAGCCTCATCTTTCCTCATTTCTCTGACTCACTTTGGCATGACCCCCTGAGGGTTCACCGGGCTCAGCTCCTCGCCAGTGTGATGGGAAACACCTCAGGCAGATGGCATCGTTCAAGGAGGAGCAAGGACAGGGAGGAAAACCCGACTGTTTGGGGATTGCTGTTTTGCACATTGCGTTTCCCTTTATGGAGAGGATCCAAGGAGGAGCATGAGGTGGAGTGGAAAGAATTTGAGGCCTACACTTCTTGACAACTCATCTTCACAGAGCTGGGAATCAGGAGCCCTTGATTCTGGAAGGGACTCTGCTGTGTATTCATTAGCTCAGGCAGGTTGTCCCGTATTCCTGTCTTGGTTTTGTCTATTGTCCGAAGGGCCTGGATCAGACTTTCTTGCCTGATAGGGTTGCAGGAAGGATTCAGTGGGATGATGCATTTGAGGTTACGTAGGAGGGGGGGTCAGCCTTAAAGCCTAGTTTTGAGTTTTGACAGTGAAAACTTTTAAATTTTTTTTTAAAATTTATTTATTTGTCAGAGAGGGAGAGAGAGAGAGAGGGAGCACAGACAGACAGAGTGGCAGGCAGAGGCAGAGGGAGAAGCAGGCTCCCCGCCAAGCAAGGAGCCCGATGTGGGACTCGATCCCAGGACACTGGGATCATGACCTGAGCCGAAGGCAGCCGCTTAACCAACTGAGCCACCCAGGCGTCCCGACAGTGAAGACTTTTTATCGTGATGCCTGGACCACGAAGTATTTGACTGGGTACCTTTGTTTTGTAGCGATTGACTTCAGCAATCCTGTCCACATTTCATCATCTATACACCTCACCTTCTTTCATCGAGATTTGATCAAAGTGGTCAGCGTATTTTTTTTTTTTTTGACATTATGGTAGCACAGCTTCTCCATCACCCAAATTTCTTTTCTTGCTGGAAGCATTTCGCTCTGTTATTGGAGAGCCCCCGGCCCCAAGAAACATAGTTTCCACCTTTCTTTGGAAAAGGAGGATTTGCTTTGCTGATTTTATATCCTGCTTAGTGGGAAATTTAAGATACTTGATCATTCTCTCCCTTGTATTCTACAAAAAGGCCCATTTGTTTAGTTAGGAAAAAGGTGCTTTCATTTTATTTTATTCTTTAAAAGATTTTATGTATTTATTTGACAGAGAGAGAGGCAGCGAGAGAGGGAACAGAAGCAGGGGGAGTGGGAGGGAGAGAAGCAGGCTTCCTGCTGAGCAGGGAGCCTGATGCGGGGCTCGATCCCGGGACCCTGGGATTGTGATATGAGCCCAAGGCAGACGCTTAATGACCGAGCCAACCAGGCGCCGGAAAAAGTTACTTTTAAATAATGGCTGGCTGTAAGGACAGGTAAAATTCGAATGCCAAAATCTTTGTTCCTGGGGGCTGGAGTGATGGTGCACCTACCTTACTGGGAGCTCCAGGTGAGGCCCATGTATGGGGCTTAGGGATTGTTTATTGCTTGTCTCTTCATTTTGCCACAGGGAGACCAAAGCCCAGGAGGTGAGTGACCTCGGGGATGGGACGGAGACGACTGCTGAGCCCTGTCTCCCATGGGACATGTTTCTCTCTGTATTAGCCTGTCTTATGTGCATTTTCGGTTACTACCAGCAGTGAGTGCTGGCAGAAGTTCCCTCTCTTTCCTCGCAAAGAGAAACATTTCCATCATGCAAAGCTCATCTCTACAAAAAAGCTTCCTTTCTAGAGACTAGCTGGAAAAGGGATCATTCCTCTTTGTGGTAAAACTGGGGTTTTCATTAAATGGCGAGAACTCTTAGCCTTAGAAAGACGGACTGGAAAGCTGATAAAAAGGAAATAGATTCCCTTCTTTAGGGGGATGGAAAGTTTTTATTCAACGGTATTCCTGCTGCCTTTGGCTGGGGTGAATAGGCATATGACTTTTATGTCTCAGTTCTGAGAGTCAGATGATCCCGAGACCATGTTCTGCACAACATTTGTTTCTATGACATAAAGCCCCGATTTCCATTGTCTCCTTGCCAGTTAAAGGTAGCCTCTAACGACCGCTAGGTTTTCCATCAAGGGCTGTGCCAGAAAGTGCCATTTTCCTGATTGTGTTCCCTCTTCATGGATAGGCTTGACCCTTGCCTTTTCTCATTGTCTTTGTCCTGAAGGCAGTTTGCACAAAACCCTGCCTATCCGTTCTGCTTGTTCCGAGGAATCTCATCCAGAAGAGATGCTGAGTGACAGGGTCTCATTGGATCAGGCTTCCTTCCTTCCTTCTTTCCTTCATTATTTATATGTCGGTTTGCACAAACTATATCAACTCTCTAAATATGTGTGTGTGTGTGTGTGTAGTTCATGGGCCATAAAACTTAGTCTTTTCAAGTGTACAATTCAGTGGTTTTCAGGATATTCCTAGAATTGTGCAACCAACACTACCATGTGATGTCAGAACATTCTCGCCACCCCCAAAAGAAACTCCATACCAATTACCAGCGACCCCCCACCCACAGCTTATGCCAGACCCTCAGCCACTCTCTGTCTCTGGATTGGGATATTTCGCATAAATGGAATCACATAACATGTGGCCTTTTGTGTCTGGCTTCTTGTGTTTAGCAGAACATTTTCAAGGCTCGTGCCTGTCGTAGCTTGAATCAGCCCTTCATTCTTTTTTATAGCTGAGGAATAGTGTGTTGTGGAGATAGACTGTGTTTTGCTTATCCATCGACCGGTTGATGGCATTTGGGTTGTTTCTACTCTGTGGCTGTTGTGAATGATACAGTGTTCATTGGTGGACAGAATTTGTGTCTGCACATATGTTTTCATTTGTCTCGGGTATCTATCCAAGAGAGGGAGTGCTGGGGTTTATGCTAATTCTATCTTTAACTTTCCAAGGACCTGCCAGACTTTGCCAGTGGCACCATTTTCCGTTCCCACCGGCAGTGTAGGAAGCCTCCAATTTCTCCATACCCTTGCCAACACTTGTTATTGTCTGTTGTCTCGATCACAGCCATCCCGGGGAGCGGGGGGCGTGGAGGGGGGGAAGGGGGTATGTCATTGTGGTTTGACTCTCGGGCTTCATTTTGAGGCCAGTCTGCTTGTTCACTGGCTCTTAGTCACACTTACCTTGATCTGTGATGTGAGAATTTGGTGTTGAGTGTGCTTTCCTAGCCCTGCATGCAGGCATCTGATGTGACAAGGACGGGGTGCTCATCTCTGTAGGACAGAAGACCTGAAATCAGGCCTACCCAGGAAGGCAGGGTTCCCTGTCCTGGTTGGCTGCCATATCTGTCTCTGCCCCCTCTAGACTGGTTCTTGTCTCACCCCATGGCCCAGAGTGAGTCCTGTTTTTGCTGCCCTTTGTGACGATCCTTCATTCTGCTTTACGGTGGGGTGGGCAGGTCATTGTCCTGTGCCAGGGAGGGAACTTGGCAGAAGCTCTTTAGCCTGCCAGGGAACTCCTGGCTGAGTACCGGAAATCTCCCGGGCCAATCTATCATTCCTGCCTCAGATGGGCACCTTCTGCCTGTCCCCCCAACGCCACAGGCCGGATAATTACCTTCTGCACTGATGGTTACAGAGGCCTTTGCACACAGCTGCTCTCTCCTGGTACCCTCCTTTCCACACTGTAAGATACACAGGGTGGGAACCGTCCCCCCGCTTCCCAGGAGGAAATCGCAGAACAGAGAGGTTAAGTGACTTGCCCGAGGCCACCCAGCTAATACAAGGCCAGATGCAGACTCAGGTCCTGGTCATCTGGTGGCATGTTGCTGGGCCTCTCTCACCAGGCGAGGGGACCGCAGGCACGTGAATGTGGTTTCAGGACATGCGCTGGATTTCAGGTGGCGTCATCATTTGCTTTCTGGGTGTTCCTGGTGTAAGGGCGATGAGCACCTGCCGCACCCGAGAACTGACGGCGTTGTGCTGGGCGGCTGAGGCTGCATTCATGTGGGCTGCTGGAGGCTGATAACGAGGATGTGGTCACTTCAACAAAGTTAATTAGCGCTGTGGTTTCCCCTAAGAAAACTCTGTTCATTCATCCGTTCAGCTGATGTTTGTTTTGCCACACGGTAGGTACCTGTCTAGGCATTAGAGCTGCAGCTATGGCCCCTGTTCTCCAGAAATTTGTAGGCTACTGGCGAGACCAACTAATGAAAGCTTACCCTATAACACGGTAATCCCTACACTAAGGTTCAGGGGTAACTGAGAAGAAATCTTTAAAAATCTGCCTGAGAGGGTCAGGGAAGACTTCTGCCAAGGCTTGAAGGTGGGTCAGGATTTCACCCTGGAGTCCTCAGATTGTGGGGCGGACGGCAGGAGGAGGTGTCCAGCCAAGTGAGAGGCTTGCATAAATGGATTGAGGCATGTGGGATCTGGTAAATAAGAGTCTGGCATGCTTTAGAATTTACAAATCAATCAGTATTTGGGGGTATTAAAAAATAAAAAGAAAAAAGAAAAGTTTTGAGCCTAACAGGCATAGGAAGAGTCTAGAAGGAAGGGGAGTGGGGAGTGGAGGCTGGTGGGGAAGGGTACACTGTAGAGAGCATCCTGTTGGTTGTTGCCATTCATCTCTGTGGTCAAGGGAGAACCCCCTCCACCTGTTTTTTTTTTTTTTTTTCCCTGCTCCTCTCCAGCTTCTGTTCCCTTCGATCCCGTCCTGTCACAGGCAATGTTGAGGGACCCCAGGTTCTAGAGAGTCGGTTTCTGGAGGGCAGAACCAGGGCATTGACGGGAAATCCCCTTTGTGCAAGGACGGCCTTAGGCGCAGGGCAGGTCCTGGGGCGGTGTGATGGTGATGGAGAGGTGGTTCCGGATTTGCCCAGATGGTGTTTGAGTTCTGCCTTCACTGCATACCAGTTGGGCAAGGTCTCCTCATTGCTGTGAGCCACAGTTTGGTATTTCTTCCTTTCTTCCTTTTTAATTAATTTCTTTTGAAATGGCCAGCATGCATACATAAATGAAACTTTATTGTTTTGATCAGCATACAGCTCAGTGGCGTTGCCTATGTTCCCTCTGTTGTGCAACCGTCACCACCGCCCATCTCCAGAACTTTTTTATCTTCCCAGCATGAAACTCTACACCCGTTAAACACTAACTCCCTGGTCCCTTTCCCTACAGCCCCTGACAACTGCTATGCTACTTTCTATCTCTATGAATTTGACTATGAATTGTGGAATCGTACATATTTGTCATTTTTTGTGACTGGCTTATTGCACTCAGCATAATGTCCTCGAGGTCCGTACATCTTGGTGCATGTGTCAGAATTCCCTTCCTTTTGAAGGCGGAGTGTTACTCCATTGTATGGATATGCCATATTTTTCAATCTACTCCTCTGCCGATGGGCATCTATTGGATTGTTTTCCACCTTTTGGCTATTGTGAGCAGTCTTCTATGAGCAGATAGATAATCTGTTGCAGTCCTTTTAATCCTTTGCAGTCCTTTTATACCCAGAAGTGCAGGTGCTGAGTCATACTTAGCTACATTTCTCTGATATGTAGTATGAGGTTTCAAGGTTACTGTGCATCTTAAATTTGATAGATTACACAAACGGTTGAACATATGGTTGGCACGTAATAAATGTTAATCCCTTCCTTTCTGAAGGGCCCCGCCTGAAAAATATACCCTCTAAAACAAAAGGACTTTATAAACTCTTGATGAAAAATACCTCTTCAAAGACACCTGGCTGGCTTAGTTGATAGAGCATGTGAATCTTGATCTCGGGGTTGTGAGTTCGAGCCCCAAGTTGGGCATAGAGTTTACTTAAAAAATAAATAAATAAAAATAAATGTTCTTTGCTGTTCTCATGCATTTAAAAAAAAAAAAAGCCTCCTCAGGATAGTGCCTGGTCTCTTCTAAGTGAAGAGAATGGAACACAATAATTTGATGCCCTGGGTTTGTTTTTGTTTTTGTTTTTTTTTTTAAAGCAGAATGTTCTCTCCCTTAAGAAGATTTTATTTATTTATTTGACACAGAGAGAGGGAACACAAGCAGGGGGAGTGGGAGAGGGAGAAGCAGGCTTCCTACAGAGCAGCGAGCCAATATGGGGCTTGATCCCAGGACCCTGGGATCATGACCCGAGCCTGAGGCAGATGCTTAACGACTGAGCCACCCAGGCGCCCCGCCCTGGGTTTTTATTAGGATCTATGTTAAAGCACTGTCCTGCCCTTAGAGAATTGGGCTTTTAACAACTCCCACAAATGATCTCTAGCTGTTGGGAATATTTATCTCCATTTCATCATTTTCCTGCCTCCTCCCTTCCTGTCCCTCTTAGTGCTGTTAGCGTATATGACTGGGGTTGCCACCCTCCCGCATTTAAGTTCATGTTTCAAGTCTTCCTGCTACTTGGAGACCAAATAACTGAGATCCTCACTGTTGTATGAAGGTAGAAGGAGACAGGTGCTGAAGGAAATTCTGTAATCACACTTCCCTGAGAGCAGTTTGTTTTGATTGAATAGAAGTTTTTTTGGTAATTTTATGGAGCTTGAGTTAGGAGTCAGGTGGCCAGATTTGGATAGTGAGGTGTCATTGCATCTTGGAAATTATGCCAGGGAGGAGGTGAAAGCCAGATGAGTATTCTGTCACATCTGAAGGCCAAGTGGACAGCTTCCCTCTGGATAGTCTCAGAAGGTTTCTCTCAGGAGGGGAAATGGGCCCAGCTGGGGAAAGGGAAGGTGAATGAATGTGTGAGAGAATGTATCTCCCTCCTCTGGAGAGAGTCAGAGGAAGCTCAGAGCTGGGAAATCAGCTGCTGGCTGCCCCCTGAGCTCTGTGGCCACTGTGCTTTGGCACTCCTTCTCTACAAGGACCCAGGAAAAGTCTGACATCTGACCATCTCCATTCTAGTCCTCTCCCTGTCAAGTCATATTTTTCTAGGATATATTAGCATTGTCTTCATTTGGTCTGTTTTAGTACCCAGTATCTTATTTGTTTCTCAGAGGCATTTGTTCATTTTGTAAAGTGTGTGGGAGCTGCTCTCTTCTCTTTGCTTTGAACTTTAATTTTGCATCAGGTCTCTGGCCATGATACTTGGGCAGGAGTCCTAGTGCTGACCCAGTCATACTTCAATATCTGCCTCCCGGGGCGCCTGGGTGACTCAGTTGTTGGGTGTTTGCCTTTGGCTCAGGTCCTGATCCCGGGGTCCTGGGATCGAGCCCCACATCAGGCTCCCTGCTTGGCGGGAGGCCTGATTCTCCCTCTGCCACTCCTCCTGCCTGTGTTCGCTCTCTCACTGTGTCTCTCTCTGTCAAATAAATAAAAAAAAAAAAAAAAAAAATATCTGCCTCCCTGCTGAATAAGAGACCAGAATGCCAATTATTATCTTTGTTACTTACATCATTTCTGGAAGTCCTAGCCAATGTAATAAGACAAGAAAAATAAGCAGGAAAAATATTAGAAAGGAAAACTAAAATGATTGTTATTTGTTAGATGGTCTTAAATATTCAAAAGAATTGACTGAAGGAAATACTGGATTTAAGAAGAAAGTTTATTAAGATGACCATTTTAAAAATACGTATTCAAAATTAACAGCTTTCTCTTATGCCAGAAATAACCAATTGAAAAATATAATTTAAAAATCCTATTCACAATAGCAATGCAAAATAGAAAATAAGTGGAAATTTTAAGAATACATTCTTATATTAAGAGAGCAATTAATTAAAAAATACTATGTTAATGAATAGAAAGACTAATACTATAAAGAAGCAAGTTCTTTAGGGATTAATCTGTAAATTCAGTCTGATTACAAGCAAAACCTCAAAAGTTGTTTTTGTTTTTTGACTCTTGACTGAATAATTCTAAGGTTCAGGTGAAAGAATCATCAGACAGTAAAAGCCAAGAAAATATTTCAAAAGAAAATAATGAAATGGGTAGGAAGCCATGTGTAACAGGATATTTTAAAAACCATAAAAAATGTCATAATTAAAGTGATATGGCATTAGTTCCAGAAGAGACGTCTATATTGATGAGATGAAGTAGAAAATGCTAAGTGGAACTGTGTCTAAGTGTTTAGTGTTTGAAATAAAGAACATTTCAAGCTCATGGTGAAATGATGGTGCATTATGCTGGCATAGTTAGCCATTTGAAAAACAAAGAAAGATAAATTCCTTACCTTATATCCTATATCCAAATACCTTTTAGATGGGTTAAGTTAATTTAAACAACAAAGTCAAAAGAGAACGAGAAGAGAATACAGATGAAGTGTCCTATAATTTAGATATTTTATCAGAGGTAGAATCAGAAAAGACAGAGACACTAGACAACATAGAAATGAAAGACATCGAGGTGCCTGGGTGGCTCAGTTGCTGGGCGTGTGCCTTCAGCTCAGGTCATGATTTCAGGGTCCTGGGATCAAGTCCCGCATCGGGCTCCCTGCTCAGCCGGAAGCCTGCTTCTCCCTCTCCCACTCCTCCTGCTTGTGTTCCCTCTCTTGTTGTGTCTCTCTCTGTCAAATAAATAAATAAAATCTTAAAAAAAAATAAATGAAAGACATTGTCAGAGTAAAATAAATAAAAGGAATACCAGAAGTAGGCAATTAGATTAGCAAAATATGATAAGTGATTGATGCATTTAAAATATGAAATCTTACCACTTCAGTAAAAAGATGAATGCTAAGAAAAACTAAAGGATATGAACGTGGTATTCACAAAGAAGAAATAATTCTACCATTAAACTTATGAAAAAATACTCAACTGAATGAGTAATACAAAATACAAATTAAAATAACAATGAGCTAAATTTTTGTCTTCTAAATGTTCAAATACTGAAAAGAATTGTAATTCCTTGTTAATGTAAAATGGGCAATCTGAAACTGTTGCTAGGTGCTCACATTGGTATGGCCTTTTGAAGGGCAGTAAGACAAGTATCTAACAAGAGCCTTGACAATGTATAAGCAGAAGGTATTCATACCGTTTGACTCCGAATTACCGATGTGCAACATTTCCCTCTAAGGATGTTCATTGTGACATTGATGATGAGAAAAATTTTAAAACAAGCTAAATGAGCAAAATAGGTGATTGGTTAAGTAAATGATGGCCATCTGTAGGAAAAGGTAGTATGTAGTCATTAAAAACCATCGTGGAAAATACATATTAATATCAACATGTTCATAGTATATTGATAGAAGAAAGCAGACCATGACCAATATGTCCAACTTCATACAATTTTTTTAAAAAAGAACTTTAGTGAAATACGATTTACATATTGTAAAATAAAGATACCACTTCTGTAAAAAATATATAAGTGGGTAGGTTTTATTTGTTTGTCAGAGAGAGAGAGAGAGAGCATGAGAGAGCGAGCACAGGCAGACAGAGTGGCAGGCAGAGGCAGAGGGAGAAGCAGGCTCCCTGCCAAGCAAGGAACCCGATGTGGGACTCGATCCCAGGACGCTGGGATCATGACCTGAGCCGAAGGCAGCCGCTTAACCAACTGAGCCACCCAGGCGTCCCGTGTAAGTGGGTAGGAAAAGAGATTAGGTAGAGTACATCAGTGTGTATTTTCTTTGGATGATGGACTAACAGAGAATTTTGGGTTTTTCCTAAATTCTCTTGTTTTCCAGGTTTTTGGCATTTAAATACTTTTTCACTTAAAGGAATTTTATAAAAAGAGAAGTTTCCTTGGAACTCTCCTTTGCATCTGCGTTATTATCTCTTACCCCTGCCGTTCCTGGGAAGGAAGAGAACATAATGTGAGGAAGTGTTTGAATTTTATGTACAGTGGCAGTGGCTAGTGTTTGTGAACTTTCAACTACCCACAGAGTTGTGAGGTTTAATGAAAGGCTCCCTGGGGGCGCCTGGGTGGCTCAGTAGCTTGAGCATCTGATTTTTGATTTGGGCTCAAGTCGTGATCTCAGGGTCGTGAGATCCAGCTCTGTGTCCGGCTTTACTCTGATTGTGGAGTTTGCTTGGGATTCTCTCTCTCCCTCTCCCTCTGTCCCTCCCCCACCACCCCGCTTGTGTGCATACATGCATACATGCTCTCTTTCTCTCTCTGTGTGTCTCTACTTCTCTTAAAAAAAAAAAAAGACTCCCTGAACAACTGGTTCCCTTATCAGGCTTAAACCTCATTGTCCAGATACATTGGCTGTTATTCAGAGTCTTATTAATCAACTATGGTAAAAAGACCCATTGAACGGTTAGCCCTCAGCCTGAGATGGAGAGCACATGATGGTACAATGACCATGGTTCAGGCTCCAGAGATGTTATGCTATGTTTTTGAATTCGGTCCAGGTTCCTTGGAGGAAAACACCCGTCAATTATGTTGGCTCTAGATAGGGCCCAGTCAACATATGACATCACCAGCTCTTCCTTCCCTGCCCAACTTTATTTGGAGGGGATGCAAGGAGGACAGTTGTGCAACATTGGAATAAACAGAATAGGTACCAGGCTCTTCACGCTTTTGTTTCTGGGTTGAGCTCCAATCTAAGAGCTGATCTTTCTTTTCCAGATACAGGGAGATTGTCACAGCAGCTGGTGGATTAGCAGCTCGTTAACTAATTAGATTCCTGTGTACACATCGGTTCTTAATTGAACTAGGTGCTCTTGTCTTTTTTTATATTATTTGGTGTATGTCCATGAATGATGTCCTGAAATACGGTGGGTATGAACACCACATCTTTTATTTCAGACCCTATTTCTGCACAAAGATGACTGCAATCAGGGTTTGTGTGATTAGCTTCTTACATAGGAATGTAAACACGGCCATGTTTCTTTAATTTGTTCCCTGTTTTTTCCTGTTGTTGACCTTGACCTTGGGTCTTTGGCTGTAGCACTCCACACGGTACTACCCATTATTGAGTATGTGAGTACTTGGGTTTCTGTTGGGCTCTAACTAGGAAGTCACAGGTCCTCGAATTTATAGTTGGATTCCCTTTCCAGCGAGGGACCATCAGGAAGGAAAATGGAGACAAACCCACTCTGCACGTGAAAGCCTTGCAGTACGACTTTTATTTTTTTCGTGATGTTCCACACAGCCCTGTAATCTCTTATTTTTGGCAAGCCAGCCCTGAATCTGTGGTCCGGTAGCCCCGGGCAACCAAAAGCTGAGACAAACAGAGGAAGTGTCATTACTCACATGTTTCCGCGGCCACCTCATCTGGGCCTGGCGCTGCCAGCTGCTGCCCTTCACGCAAGCTGGAGCTCCTCGGCGCAGAGTCAGACCAGGCCCCACATGCAGACCCTGCAGGTTGTTGTGCCCTGGCCCCCGAGGGTCCCTGTTGCTTCTTACCTTCCTGTACCCTTTCTGTAATTTGTTTGCAGTCTGGATTTTATTTTATGGCAGACTTTGTGGTGGAAACAGGGAAGTCTCCGTTTCCTTAAAGCAGCCCAAAGGCCCCGGGAGGTAGAGGGAACTCACCTCCTTCCCCGCAGCCCCTGTCACGCTCACACAGGCATGCACACGCACACCCATGCACACACAGATGCGCGCACACACACACATGCACACGGATATACTCTTGCATCATCATGCCCGTGTCCAGGATATAGTGTGTTGTAAACAGAGCCCATGGAAGTGGGTGTGCTCAGGAAATCTGCAGACCCTCGAGCAGCCTTTGCTAGGAACTCTTAGGAAGCTCACCTCCAGCTAGGTCCTTTCTTACCCCAAGGGGACCGGGGAAAACTAGATCCTGGATCCCAGCCTGTGGTGCCCGTATCCCTGGAAGTATTTGAAAATATGAATTGTTTCAGTGTTTTAAAAGCTCGTTGGAGACTTAACTGAAGTGATGTCTCCAGGGTAGGCCCAGGTTTCTTTGCTTGTGATTGGAATTACAGGGACTCTGTTAATGGTTTGTGTTTTCTGTTCTGATTGGGTCGTTTTTCTTGCATTTGACTCATAATAAAATGGGATGAATTTATTCATTCCTAATACATTCCATTTGATAGGAAGTTTGTTTCTATCCTAGTATCCAGGGTTTAGGGAGGGGTTGAGGAGGGAGGTTCCCTGGGAGGTGAAAAGTCTATGCTTACGTTGCTTAAAAGAGGGTCTCTGATTGTTCCTGCGCTAGCATTTACTGTGTTCGGTTTTATAGCCAGTGCCTACTGGCTGCATCAACAGGACAGATTTGTTTTGCTTGTCTTGGTCTTATTCTGTTTTATGCAAAAGACTTAAAGTTCCATGCCTTTCTTGTGGCCTGGGAGCCAGGCCTCCTCCTTTCAGTAAGACCTTTATCCTGTCCCTTCCCATATCCTATTACTCCTCTTGGGGTTTCTACCTGAGCCTACCCAGCTGAGCCATTCCCCTGCCCCCTGGTCCACCAGCAGCACTGGCGAATACCCTGGCCTCCTAGATTCTCCGCCCCCAAGATGCCTTAGGCCTTTGGCCCTTTGTGTGATACCTCTCAGTAAAATGGAACATTTAGGGAAGGCTGACTTCGTGCCAGGAATTGGTTCAAGAGGCCTTTTATCCTCAAGACAATCCCATTTTGCTTTTAAGTTAACAAATGCTTATGTAAGACCTTTTATGCAAGTAGTGTCCTAAGCCTTTTACAGTTGCCATTTCATAACAACTTTGTGAGTGGGTGCCATTAAAATGTCCATTTTACAGGCATGGAAACTGAGGCCCAGAGAGGGAAAAGGTTGCCAGGGTTATGCAAGTCATGGATGGATGATAGAGCTGGGGTGCCGGCTCAGGCAGTCTTACTACGGAGTTCATGCTTTTAACCCCTATCCTAGGAAGAAGCCACTGTTGCTATTCTTACTTTGCAGATGGGGAAACTGAGGCACTTTTTTTTTTTTTTAAGTAGCTTGCCTAAGGTCCTAGAACCTAGTCGGTGGCGGGGCTGGGGATTCAACCCACTTCCTATGGGTTTTTTTTCCTTTCTTTCTTTACTTTTTTTTTTTTTTTTTTTTTTTTTTTTTTTTTTTTTTTTTTTTTTTTTTTTTTTTTTTTTTTTTTTTTTTTTTTAGATTTTATTTATTTGAGAGAGAGACCATGAGCAGGCAGAGGGAGAAGCCTCCCCGCTGAGCAGGGAGCCCCATGCGGGGCTCGATCCCAGGACCCTGAGATCCTGAGCTAGCCTAAGGCAGAGGCTTAACTGACTGAGCCACCCAGGCACCCCTGCCTGTGAGCTTTCATCACATCATGTTTCCAGCACATTCGGCACGGACACTTAGAGCATCAGAGACCATTCCCACACGACACTATTTCCCGGTTCTCTGGCATTTCCTTCACGAGCGAGAGCCCAGCTTTGCAGATGGTGGTGCTGAGGCCCAGGGGTCTGAGCAGGGCGTTTGAGAGCCAGCACACTGCGGGGCCTGTGAAGTCCGGTAGGGAGGAGTCACTCCCCAGGACTTCATGATGCTCCAAGGAATTCCAGGCTCAAAATGCTAGCCTGAAGCCAACTTTGTGGTTCTTCCACCGGTGCATGGATAGGAGATGCCATAAACCTGGCTTTTCTTCAGACTCCAAATGCCTGTCTAATTACAGGAAACAGAACCCTCTCCCTCTGTTAGCCATCGATTTCAACATCTCTTGGAGGAATGCTCCATGGATCTGAAGTTTGAAGCTTTGCACTCTAATGAATTTGGCTGGGATTTTCACCTTTGGATCTCCTCGCCTTCTCCCGAGGCCACGATTTCATCATCGTGCTTTGGGGATAGCACTTCCTCTTGAGTCTGTCTTCCTGTGAACATACATGGAGCTGAGACAAAGCTCAGCCTCCTTGGGCACCTGGACCCTCTCCAGCACATATTGGATGCTTGGCAAGGCAGCCTTAGTGGGAGCCATCTTTGGGCTCCTTCAACAAAGCTGAGAGAAGGGTTGAGGGGCTTCCAGAGCTAAGATGGTGGACATGGCCATTGAATCAGGTTCTTGTTAAATAGTAAGTCCTTTGTACAGCTGATTGGTCTGGTCTCTCGTGTATTACTCCGTTCCCGATTTGGTCTTGGAAGGTGGCCATGTATCAAACAGAGAAGACGGCATAGCCCAGTAAAAAGAGCTTTGTTTCTTACCCCCTTAAATAGTAAGCAAATAAAACAAAAATACCAGCGTCAGCTGGGGTGACATCCTGACATCTTGCTGGTGGCAGCCTGAAAGGGTGACGCTTTTGGAATGCAGCATGGTCGTCTGTGTTAAGAACCCTAGTTCATCCAAGCTCTAGGACCTTCTCCAGAGAAAAACACCTAGAAGAGGGGAGAGGTATTTGTGTGAATGTGCTCCCGAGAACGTTATGTAACACAGGAAAACTGGAAGCAGTGTACAGGGTCAGCAGGGGGGCACAGTTCAGAAAGTTATAGGACATTCCTCCCAAAACAGCTTTTAGAAAAAATGGAATTACGAAGACTGTAAGGCAACATGGTATTAAGGAAAAAGTAAGTGTGCCCTGTCGTTACTCCATATAAAACAGATGCAAAAGATCTGGAAGATGATCGAGAGAAAGATTCATGGCTACTATGAGGATGGTGGATTATAGGTAGTATTTTCATATATATATATATATATATATATATATATATATATATATATGAAAGGATTTATAAAGGCAAGGCAACAGCATATAGAGTTTGGCTTCAGACCTAGGGTTAATTCTGGTATTGCTTATCTCATGTATCTTTGGCGACTCTTGAAACTTCCCTGGGGCTCCCGATTTCCTCATCGGTAAAAAGACAGAACAGTTTCTAAGCATCCTGGATCTGAACCTGATTCTTGCCACCGATTCCTCTTCATGGAGAATCCATCTGCCAGACTGGCCTCGATCAGTAGGACAGACTCCCGAGCGCTCAGGAGCCTCACTGCGCACCCGCCGTTGAAGGCCTTTGAACGTCCTTGATGGTTAAACAGTGCACCTAGGATTCGTTCTCACTGTTCTTGGTTTGATGGGACCTTTCCCGTGGGCACTGCGCAGCCCAGGCACATCGTTTCTGAGTGAATCGAGAGCAGACTACCAAGCCCTACCCCGGAGGCTGATGTTGAAGTGAACCCTTCCTGGGGAAGTGGCTGGCTTCTCTCGCTCCCCAAGCCCCCTGGTCGACTCTGCCGGGCCCTTCCCTGGGAAGACGGCGCCCATGCCGCCTGCAGACGGGCTCCCAGACTCTCCCGGTCTCGCCACGTCTGCTCTTGCCCAGTCAGGGAAAGGAATTCTGCCCGTGGTACGGTTTGTCACTCTGAAGGATTTACACGTCATTAATGACCCTTCATCTTCACACACAGCTTTCATTAGCCTGGCCTTTGATCTTGAGGGCCATGTGCTCGCTAGGCCCATGTGCGGCCTACGCCAAGCCTCAGAGAAGGGGGTCTTACGAGGTGTGGACATTTTGAGAAGCTTTTTGTCTGACATCCCAAATGTCACCGGCTCGCATTAGCCATTTCCTCCTCTGTCCACTCGGTGAAGGTCATTAGCGGCGCACGTAAGTGAACCTGCAGTTTCCGACGGTGGGAGGCCCAGGTTGGAAGAGTTGAGGTGAGTGGCATTCCTAGAAACGGCAAGAAGGGTGCGTTCGTAAAGGCTGTAATGCAAGGCGGGGTTGGACTCCTGCTCTGTGAGTTTGTGTCTCCTTGACGGCAGGCAAGTCTCCCGGCCATGGTTCCTTTCTGATGCCAGCATCAGAAACGTGTGTGCCTCGCTGGTGTAAGCATCCCAGTGGGTTAAAGGCCTGTGCTAGCACTTTGTGAGTCGCCGAAAAGCGGTACCCATGTGAGGCGGATACTCTTGCCATCAGATAAATGCAAACAGTGGTATGAAGTTCTAACACGGGTCCATTGTCCCATTCCCATTGAGAAATGCTTCTGGAGGGGTGGATATATTTCTCTATCGGGGGCAGCTCTGCTAATGCCGGTGTTCAGTTGTGAACATGGTGGAAAGCTCAGGTTGTCTTTCTAGGATCGTCTTTAGAATGAGAAATAACGCTGGGTTTGGAAGCTGGGCCTTCTCTGCCCTGCTCCCCACTTCTCCTTTCCCACCTTCAGCCTCCAGCTCTAGCTCCTGGACTCGCAGTCATCTTCCAGCAGCCTGGAAGGAATGGTACTCTCATTCTGGCGGGCGCAGGCCACAAGAAGGGAAATGGGTAGGCAGGAGGCATGGACTGCAGGGGGGAAGCTTCTGGTGCCACCCCCAGCTTCTAGATGGGAGGCTCCCTTCACACGGCAGAAGCCAGCCCCAACAGGTGCTCAAGCCTGTAGGGCTACCCTGTTTCCAGCTGCAGATCCCGGGATTTGCCCATTCCCCATATCCATCATCTGTCGAATGCTGAGCCCAAGACACACTGCGGAAGACTGCAGGAAGCAGAGGAAGGAGGAGGAGGGAGGAAAGAGAGGACGTGGCCGGGGGCAAGGAGAGCAGAAAAGAGACAAGAGCAAGAAATAAGGGGCCCCGTGCAGGCCAGCTAGAGGAAAAGACCTGCTGTTCTGCTGCTTAGATCCCAAGTGCAGGACCTTTGGAATAAATGACAGACATGTAAGTGGAATTTAATGAAGTTGGACAGAGCTCCCGGGTGGGAAGACGGTGGGGACCAAAGAGGGGCCAAGGGACAGTTACTCCGAGAAGCAGAGGCAGACATGCGGAGTGCTGTCCAGAAGCTGGGGCAGGCATGGGCGGCAGGGTGCTGTGGGCAGTCATGCCAAGGCTGCGGAGGGCGGTGCTGGTCCCCAGGGGAGGGAAGAATCGAGAGCTCGTTCGGGGGGTGTCCGCGCAGTAGAGCCAAGGGTGCAGTGGGCCGAGAGTGAGTGTGACAAAGCGGGACATCCACAGCACTCTGCTCTTTGCAGAGCGTGGTGGGAAGGGCAGGGTGGGGGGATGTGCGGGGGCCTGAGGATGGAGCAAAATCACTTCTTCCTTGGACTCTTGAATGTCTCTTTTTGCTGTTGTTGTTCCCAGACTAGATTTTCAACATTTTAGGGGTATGGTCTCTATCTTCTACCTCTTCGTTTTGCTCTGAAGCTGACCGATCACCAGATCACGTCGGAGGTTATTTGCTTCTTTTATGAATACATTTCACTGGATCGTGCTTCAGCTCTTACTCCCTCCAGATTCTGGCTTAATGATTCTAGCAGTGATCACTGGATGCTGAGCAATTTCTCCTGGCTCAGCTTGCTGGGTAGGACTGTACTTGTTTAACTTTTGCTGCAAGATTCCATTAAAGAAAGTTTGGCAAAGAGAGAAATAAGGGGATTACCCAGGTGCCTCCAAGGTCGAGCAGTTAGGAGCCCGAGTTAATATCCCTGGACTTGCTACGCTAATTATACAGTTTTCTATTTATTGAATTAATTGAGCTACATGCTGTAGTTATAAAATATAATGGGATAAGGCTCCCTTCTCGGTGACCCACCCCTCCCTCCGTCTTTTAAGAGTAGAGGCTCTGGAGTCGGACTTCCTGGGCTCACATTCCACCTCAGCCAGTCAGCAGTGCTAACAGCTATGGCCACGTTACTGACCACTTTCCAGAGTTCTCCCAGGGGACTTGCTTGGCTGTGGCACTGGGGGTATCAATGTTGCAGGTCTTTTCTACGCAGCTCTGCATCTTAAGTAATACGAGGGGGTTACTTAACCCCCCTGTGCTCAGCTTCTCCTCTCCAGCTGAAAAGTGGGGCCCATACTGGCTGCAACCTTAGCGGGCCGAGGTCGGGATGAAATGAGATAATCCACGAAAGATGCATGAAATCGCAGCAGACATAGGAAGTGTTCGATAAGAATAATTGTTACCGTTCCTCCCGTTGTGAAGTGTGTGAATTACACTTCTGTTAAAGGTAGTCACTGCGGTGGGTCCCCTTGCCAGCATTCAGGAGGGCTGGGGTATAACACCCAGCCGCAGGGAGTCTGTGTGGCAGATGGCTGGGAAAGCTGTGTGCTCTGAGAGCTTTCCCAGGGAGTGCTAGGGAGCCATGGACCGGCATGTTCAATCACAGAGCCGCATGGCCAAGCCTCTTGGAGGAAGAGGTTCCTCCGTGCTCCATTTCTAGAGTCAGCCAGGGACCTTTCTTGCCAGAGGCATGTGTGACCTTTGGTCTTTCCTCTGCTTATTGAGCACCTTCTGTATGCTGGTCCTCCCACTTGATGCTCTGGGGGACCCAGGGAAGAGGATGTGCTCATATCAGAATAGCACTTTGTTGTTAACTAATACTGCCTTACCGAGCACTCACAAAGGTGCTGTGAGATATGCATGGTCACTGGTTTGTAGAGGAGAAATTAGGCACAAACATTTGAGGTATTTCCAGATCTTCGGAATAATGCTTTGCTGGAGAAGCAGTATATTTATGCAAGGCAAGTAGGTAGCCCCATAACTGTGTGCTTTGGAGGCATCCAACCTACCTCTCGGAGGGGTTTATGTGTGGCAGTTTTCCTTATAAAGGAGTGTAACTGTCTCCCCTCCTGGTGTTTCTTTTCTTTTTTTTTCTTTTTCTTCCTGGTGTTTCTTGAGCACGGCTCTGTAGCCGGCATCCTTCTAAGGAGTTCCCAGGCTAGCTCGTTTCCACCTCGCTGGAACCCTGTGGGTTAGGTACTAGTGTTAGCTCCATTTCCTCCACTACCGCTCCTCTAGCAGCCCCTGATGTCCTAAGGACAGGTGCTTTTTCTTCCCTTCCTGCTTTTTTCCAGAACAAAATCATGTTACTCTAACTGGCAGGCAGGGGACTCCCGAAGGCTCTTATCTCTCCACGAAAAAAAGCTATTCTCTGCTGAATAGGTCATCCAGCATTTTGCTGAGTAAGTAGGTGGCAGCTCGATGCCCCACAGATGAACCATCATCTCCCTGATGGTTTGCTTTTAATTCAACTCTGCTGATTCTATCTAGGACAGGAACAGGAGAGGTAGACGCACAGACGGCTAAGTGTAGAGACTAGAGAATGAGGGAGGGAGGATCCTGGAATGGGAGGCAGGAGATGGGCAGTTCTGATAGATGCAGTGCCACGGGGAGTGCGAGGTGGTACATGTACTAAATGGAGCTTCTAGAACTTCTGCCCTCCGTGCATCCATGTGTGAGGCTTCAGAGAGGCTGGGGCTAGTGGGGGACCCAGCAGTTCTGTCCGCCTCTTTCTCCCACTCCACCTGCTTCTCTCCAGGAAACTTTTGGGATGGAGTTCCTGCTCAGTCACTTCAATTCCTGAGCAGGGACCACAATGATGACTTTTTTGGCACCTCTGTGTCTTCAGTAATGCTTGGTCCCTTGAGAGCTGGTCATAGTCACCACCTGCTGGCCTTTTAAACACTTGGGGTCTTGGATTGTGTCAAGGAGGGGGTCCTGGTGGAGGACCTCCACTGGGTGGAGGGTCCAAGGATCTCTCACAACTGCCCGTGAAACGGTAGTTACCTCAAAGTTTAAAGTTATAGACATAGGGGGCGCCTGGGTGGCTCAGTGGGTGAAGCCTCTGCCTTCAGCTCAGGTCATGATCCTCAGGGTCCTGGGATCGAGTCCTGCAACGGGCTCTCTGCTCAGCGGGGAGCCAGCTTCCCCACCTGTCTCTGCCTACTTGTGATCTCTCTCTCTGTCAAATAAATAAAATCTTTAAAAAACAAACAAACAACAACAACAACAAAACATAGAGTCTTCTGAATCCTGCAAACTTGAGAGGAGTTCTCTCTTTGAATTTTCAAGGAGGAGCTTATATATTTTGCATTCAGCACCTTGCCAGTATCCTCTAAATGTAAAAACGGTACCACAAGCACTCAGGGCAGTAAAGAAGAATGGAGGGCTGACGCCTGCGCCAGCATGGATGGACCTCGAGAACGTGATGTCGAGCAAAAGAAACCACACACTGACGAGTGCATGCTCTGTGATTCCATTTACATGAATGTCCAGCTGGGGCAAATCTATAGAGACAGAGGGTGAATGAGTGGTTGCCTGGGGCTGGGAGCAGCAGGCTTAGGAAGGAATGGGGAAGGACGGCAGATGGGTATGGGGTTTCTTTCTTGGGTGGTGTTCCACAATTAGATTGTGACGACGGTTGCACAACTCTCTGACTCGCCTAAAAACCGTTGACTCGTACAGTTTAAATGGGCGAATCGTGTATTATGTGAATTACATGTCCATCAGCTGTTTAAAAAACTGGGGATCTTTTGACAGTTTTAAGAGAAGGAACAACAGTCCTTTGGAAGTGGCTGGTGTCTTCTAGAGGCAGGATCCTGGTTGTGACTCGTCGGTTCAGACCACTGTCCCGGGGCACATTCTTGGCTCCTTCCTAGACCAGACTCACGGGCCTACTGCCGAAACCACAGCATGTTTCTGAGGGCTCATCCCAGGGGAATGCAAACTCGGTGTGTGCCAGACATTAGGCCAGGTGCTTTCATACAGGCTTCCTTTAACCTGCGGCAGCCCTCCCAGTCGGTCGCTTCAGGCCCACGTTTTACACATGAAGAAATGGAGTTCCCAAAGAGAAGACGCAGCCGGGCAGAGCGGCAGCCAGACCCCGCTTGCTGACCCCAGAGTCATTCTCTTCCCTGCATGGTGGAGGGCTGGGTTGAGGAGCTTTCTCTGACCTCTTCCGTGAGGGGGAAGGTCAGCAGCGAGGCGGGAGCCAGGCTCTTGCAGTGACAGATAGCTTAGGAAAATCACCAGAGGGAAGGCCCGTGAGTTCTGGACAAATCCTCTGCAGGCTTGTGTCTTCGGTGGGGAAATCTCTGCTCCCTCCGGAAGCGAGGATGACATTCTGCCCTGTTCCCTGCAGCAGCTTTTCCCCAGAGAGAGCTCCTATGGGAAGAGAACTGTGGGAAAACACGAGGAAGCTTTTCGTGGCCGCGTTACTTGACTGTTGCTAGTTCTTAGCGGAGGCATGTGGGTTTCCCTGGAGCCCTCAGCTTTGTCTGTGTCCTGAGTTTGCGCGACTTTGTCACTCTGGGAGCTGTTTTTGGACACGGAGGGAAGCCATCGTATTACAACCACAGGGAAACTGATGTGGCTTATAAATGATAATGCTGGTGGGTCATACAACGGGACCCTCAGGGTAAAATGGGTAGGAGTGAATTCAGGTGGAAAGAGAAGGAAATGGGAAGAGGTCTGCACTCAGTGCTGTTCAGAGTGGTCCAAGGCACACATATCCGCTCCAAAAGAGGTGACGACAAATGGGAATTCTCAGCCCAGACCTACAGAATCTGAAACTCTGGGGGTGATGTCCAGGAACCTGTGTTTTCATAAGCTCTCAAGAGAATTCTTCAACACACTCAAGTTTGAGTAGCTTAGCACCAGACGACCTTACATATACTCGAGGTTGAGCAGGAATATCTGGCCGGGTTCCTGGAAGGGCACCTCCTCCTTTGCTCGGCCCGATCTTGCTTGGAGGAGTGTGAGCTGGAAGGGAGCATTCACTCATTCATCAGAAACGTTCATCGAGCACTCCTCTATCCAGGCATTGAGTCCCTGCACTGAGGGAGTTTACATCCTAGTGGGGGAGTCAGATAGCAAGCCACGGTAGGGGGGACAGGGGCAGAAATGACTGCTGATGCGGATGCGACCCTGGGATAGTGATGACGAGGCGAGGATGCCTGAGTAGGAGCCAGGGGACTGGGTTTCCAGAGCGAGAACTCCTGGTGCAAAGGCCCAGAGGTGGGAGGGGTCAGGCAGGTCAAGGAATGAAAACAACTGGGGGCTGATGGTAGTGAGCAGGGCTAGGGGCAGAGAGTACCACGGTGAGATGAGACCCAGTCCACGGGACAAAGGGAGGGGATTTGAATCTGGATTCTCAAGGTGGTGGACTACCACCGAAAGACTCATCAGCAGAGTGACAGGATCTGGGGAAAGACTTAAGAAGATCCATCTGGCTGCTTATGCAGAGTGGTGTGGTGGGATGGGCCACGAAGCCAGCAAATGACTAGGGAGATTCTGTGATGGCCACAAAGTCGTATTTTCTTCTCCTCCTCCTCCCCCTTCTCTCCCCCCCCACTCTCCCTTCTTCTTCGGGCATTGCGGCGTCGGGGGGCACAGTTGAAGAAAATTGGAACTGTTTTGTCAGGGTTTCTATGTTAGCATTGTACAGATGGAACTGACTCGCATTCCCAGTGCACGTCCTCATAGCTTTCATTAGATAATTCTGTATGTGATACAACACCAGCGGTGCGTGGACCCCTTTAATTACATATACTATTGCTTATTAAGAAAGAGCATTTCATCAAAAGAAGATTCAGCTTAGAGGCCCACATTTTTGAGACCTATAAAACCAAGCTCGGTGGTTTACCGTTCAGCAGCATCTGCAAGATTTGATCTGTTTCAGAAATTCGAGCTCACTAGCATTGCCGGGCTGGCATTTTTTTTTTTTTTTTTTTAGTGGAGAACTGCTTACCTGGGTGTAGACAATCTAATATTTTATTTAGAAGAATGACTCATTGCTTTAGGTGTCTGGGTCCTGGGTTTTATATTCTTTGCTGCGTAAAAGTTTGGTTTGACCTTGGACCAGCCTTTTCGCTTCATATTTTAGTGTCTTGGTGTAGAAGATGGGGAGTAATTGTTCTGGTAAACTGCTTGTCATCAGGGTAACCGGGTAAGAGCTCTCTGAGATTTAGAGATACAGGACCTCTGCAAAGGCCCTGTGGCAGAAGGGAGCAGGAACTGAAAGTAGCCCCGGTGGTTGGAGAGCAGAGTGCAAGGTAGAGATAATCCAGAGTGATGTTGCAGACGTAGGCAAGGGCCAAGCTGGGCAGAATCTTGTGGCCCTTGCTGGGGACTCGATTCCTTATCTTAAGATCAAGGGGGGGCTGTTGGAGGATGTAAATAGGTGAATGACAGAAGATCAATAGATACGCTGTTTCAACCAGTCCTCCTAAGAAATGCGTGTGGCAGTTCATATCCCCATTTGAAACAGTCCAGAAACTTAGGGTGCTGGAGATTGATCCGCTTATCCAAGAGTACGTACTGGTAGGCGTTGGAGCCAGAGATCAGCTCGGGTCAGCTGGAGTCCAAAGTCCCCTGTTCTCCGTCTCCGCCTAACTCAATACCAATATAACAATAACCACCATTTTAAAAGATGCTTTGAGCTCTTAAGACTAAAGATTTCCCTTAAATTACAAAGTGGTATTATGCGGCAGAAATATGAGCAGCGTAGAGAGATTGGATATGCCGGGAACCTTTAAAAGCCCCAGTCTGCCTGGCTGTGGTCCAGCATCTTCAAGTTCCTTGCCGTCTGGTGGGGACGTCTCACTGGCTGCTATCAACACACGAAAAGGGCTGGCAGTTCTGGCCGGCCATTTGACACTGCCATTGTCCATAAGGACTCATTGTCCATGAAATGTGTCCGAGGTGTGTGCTTTCAGGGCCTTTGAGCTGGGTGATCAGATCTGGGCAGTACCTGCGTGGTTTCACCAGGGTAATCTTGCACACCATGCCAAGTTTCTGCTTTCTTCCTCTTGGAGAGTCTGCTGTTTTCAGGTGATTCTTAGAAGCTGGTTATAGAGATCACCATCTCGATTTTGAACCCAAGGAGCCTTGTTCAAGTTTGCAACAGGAAAAAACAGCTGCCGACGCTGGCCCTTGAGACTTCTGTTGGTGACGACCGGTGTCTCTTCTTTCCTAGTTGACCATGTCGTGCCTGAGCCTGGGACAAGCCTGCTGGCAGCCTTCGACCAGTGGAGGGAATGGGCTGACAGCAAGTCGTGCTGTGACTACTCTCTGCACGTGGATATCACTGAGTGGCATAAGGGCATCCAGGAGGAGATGGAGGCCCTGGTGAAGGACCACGGTAGGTTGTGCTGACCAGTGGGCTCTGGGGAGAGTTCCCCTTCGGCGGCTGAGCCGGTGCGGCTCTGTGAAGGATTGTTCTGTGAATCTCGCTAGCAGATCCCTTCTGTGCCTCACCTCCTCATCTGCCAGGAGAGAGGGTTGGGCTGCAGCTAGGGCCCACTGGAGATGACCATACCCAGTGCAGTAGCAGAAGCTTCCGTGGACATGAGAACTTGAGCCTCACCATGGGGACCGGTTCTTATGGAATAGCTGCTCACAGCTTACTGGCTTGAGGGAACTGCACCCAGCCAGGTTGCAGAGTTGAGGCCAAGGATTTGGGCAGTCATGGGGTGGGGGCCCAAGACGCTGAGTGGGGGACTCAGGCAAGCTCTTTGTACAGACCCATAAGAACCAGGATAGATTTGAGGGTGAGAAGGCTGGGACAACCTGAAGAGTCTTTTTTGTTTGTTTGTTTTTTAGAAGATTTATTTATGTATTTTAGAGGAAGTGAGAGTGGCAGGAGGAGGGGTAGAGGGCGAGAGAGAATGTCAAGCAGACTTCCCTCTGAGCGCAGAGCCTGATGCAGGGCTTGATCTCATGAGCCTGAGATCATGACCTGAACCAAAACCAAGACTCAGCCATGTAACTACCTGAGCCACCCAGGTCTCCAAGTTCTTTTTTGATTCCATAGGACTATTTTAGGGAGTAGGATTCCAGAGGTTGGGCCCTGGAAGATTCACGGGGAGGCTAGAGGAATGTGAACTACCTCAAGGTACCTCTGGGACCGTTTTGTCCACAGAAACCTTGGGAGTTGGGGTGTTATTCCCAAGTCCCATGATCTTCTGGGGTCCTCTTGAGCTTGGCTATAGGCTAGACTCCTGGGGTGACATGTTGACCTCACTGGATCTTAACTGTCAGTGATGAACCTGTTGCTCTCAGGTTCCAAGACATCTAAGCTCAGAAGTACCATGAGCTGTGAGTAAAAGAGCAGGAGGGAAATCTCCAGGCACAGGTATGGTAGGTATCCATAGACAGGGCAGAAAACACCCAGAATGAAAGTCTGGACTCCTATGACCTTGGGGTCAAAAACTTAAATTTTTTTAAGTCTCAATTTAAAAAAAATCTCTCACATGAGAGTACTGGACTAGATACCCTAAGATTCTTTCTGGTACGAAGATCCCACCTAAAAGAAAATAGGTCACCCTTGACCTTTCTTATTTTTGAGAATCCTGAGGCTCCAGGGGGTTTAACTTTCCATACTGAAAATAAATTGACTTCAGATCAGCCAGGAGGGTTGCCATAGCAACTGTTGCCTGGCAGGAGAGAAAGGCTGGGATGTCCCGAGCCACTGGACCTGGGGCAGCGTCCAGCACCCCAGGTGGCTTGAATTAAGCTCCAGGACTAGAAGGTTGTCAGTGCAATGCTTTATGTTTGTGATGGATATGGGGCAGGGATGTCTGGTCTGGTGCCTCAGTGACAAGGACTCTGAAATGCCAGGGTGACAATTGCGACATGGGCTTGTTGGACCCTTTCTTACTTGAAAGGTTTCTAAAAAATCAGCTTGGAGTAGTCTATTTACCAAAGACAAGGCATTTATTACAGATCTTCATCCCCCCGAATCTTCTCATTCGTGTTCTTAAAGTCCCAGCAGTTGAGGGCAGCTTTTATTTTTTAATTTTTTAAATTGTGGTAAAATACAGCATAACCTAAATTTTACCATCTGAGTCACTTTTAAATGTACAGTCCAGTGACATCAAGTATGTCCGCATTGTGCAATCATTATACTATCCATCCCCAGAACTTTTAATCTTTCCAAACAGGAACTCCACACCTGTTAAACACAAACCCCAACCCCTCACCCCGGCCCCCTCCTCTAGCCCCTGGTAAAGCCCAATTCTCTGTCTCTGTAAGTTTGACGTATTAATGGAGTCCTGCATGTCTGTCCTTTAATGACCGGCATATTTTCCTTCGCATCATGTCCTCAGGGTTCATCCATGTGACAGGATTTCTGTCCTGTTGTATGGCTGTATGACATTTTGTGTATCCATTCATCTGTCAGTGGACACTTCTGCCCTTTGGCTGTTGTGAGTAACAGCGCTGTGTATCTGGATGGGTATACAAAGCGGGCAACTTCCAGTTTCAATAAACTTAGAGAAGAACTGTCAGGATACTAAAAAGAACTTTTGCACCCCAGTCTTAGTTTTTTTGTTTTTTTGTTTTTACCAGTTCTTTATGTTTTACCTCATGTGCTTTATCCTTCTTTCTCTGCTCTGCCTCTGTGTCTTTCTCCTGTCCTTCCTCTCTTTGTCTCTCTCTCTATATCCATATGCACTGTATCATATCTTATTTGCTTCCAGATTATTTGGTTAATGCATTAAAGTCACATTTCCGGCTCTATTTTGTCTGTCCACTAGGGGTAAATTCCTTCCTCGTGTACATGGCTTTCAAGGATCGCTTCCAGCTAACTGATTCCCAGGTAAGGAAAGTTGGCTTTCTGCCCAAGCTCACGGGCATTTAGTACATTGGGGCCAATGCTGTTGTCTTGGAAGCTTCCCTCCTTCCCTTAGCTTCGTGGGAAATGACTAGTGGATGAGGGCCCTGGGGTAACTTTACCTTTAGGGAGGGTATGACCCTAGTGTCCTGCACACCCCCCCACCCCCCACCACCCCCCAACCCCCCCCAGGACTGGTGTTCCATCAGGCTCTGGAGTAGGCCTTGGAGCTCCCTCTTTGGGACAGCATGGCCCAGAGGTGTCCTCCCTGAGCCTTGCCTACTCCCCGTCCTTTAGGTTATGCTGCCTCTTGATTCCCGAGTGGTCCTGCTCTGCCACGGGGATCCAGAAGCCTTGACCTTGGGGCTTGTCAAGAGAACTGGCTTGAGTAGGAGCAGCCGTGGGTGCTGTTTCTGACTCCTGTGACTGGCAGGGGCGTGGCTGTGCTTGTAAACGGGGAGATGGAAACCCCTGTCTCTGCTCTCCCCCCAGATCTATGAAGTCCTGAGCGTGATCCGGGATATCGGTGCGATTGCCCAAGTCCACGCAGAGAATGGTGACATCATTGCAGAGGTACGGCGCTTTCCTCTTCGTGGTGTCTTCATGACCTACAGGGCGAGCGGCAGGCTCGGGAAAGGGAAGGCACTCTGTAGCTGGAAGGAGGAAAAGCAGGGTGACCTGGTGCCACTGTCCTGGGGCCCAGGGCAGTCTCACTGGCAGCATGGATATCGGTGCCACGCACCTTCCTGTGTTTACGGGACACCCCGCCTGTTCCCCTTCCACAGAGCAGCCATTTCTCCCGGTGCTGGCACGGAGCTGCCTCCGGGGTGGGCGGGAAGGGCGGGATGGGTGACCCCATGCAGACATTTGACACTGTGGCCCAGGGCCGGGCACATAGGGGGTTTCAGCATCCCAGGGGAAGAGCTGAACACACTTGGGAGCTGGGGCAGGGCTGGGGACAGTGTAGTGAGCCCTTCTATTCCCGAGTTCCTGGGATGAGTGCTGAGCGGCCTGCGGGATTGTTTTTTACATCTTGCCTGAGTAATTTTTTGGGTCAAAGATCTCTAGCCATCAGACCCATGTGCAGTCCAGCTCTCACTGATGGCCTGGCTTTCTTTCTACCTTGCAGGAACAGCAGAGGATCCTGGATCTGGGCATCACGGGCCCCGAGGGTCATGTGCTGAGCCGGCCTGAGGAGGTGAACATCTGTTGAATGGGACATGTGACTCAGTGTCCCCTGGGGGCTGCCAGAGCCACATAGAACCCACTTCCCATCGAGACTGGGGCTTCCCAGGATCTGAATTTGGGCCCTCTGAGAAGTCACAGGTTACTTGTGTGGGTGTCTACGTAGGCAATTTGAGGTCCTTGCCTGAGCGGTGGAGGAGAGCCGTGGGGGTTGTTTAGCCTGGAGGCTCTTGTGTCTCTGAGCCTCCACGTCCTTTCTTGGGTAGACACAAACAGCTTCTTATTAGCCTCCTGCAGTGTGGGTTTCGTGGTTCATAATGTGGGGCCTCCAGAATCTCACCATCACCAGGACGTCATCATGGGGATCTAAAAGCTCTTCTGAATTGCTAAAAGGCATAAGGAGAATTGTCAGTTTTTCCACGGTATGTCTGGGCGGGATATCAGCAGAGAGGGGCAGACAATCTTCCAGACCCAGAGGGATCACTGAGAGCAGGAGCACGCAGGCTGAGAGTCGCTGTCTTGGATGGAGAGGCTTGGGAGACAGAAGGGAGGTACTCACATCTTACATGCTGGGGAATCTGTTTGTCTAAACTTAGGATCGGTGACCTTTTCGGAAACCGGCTCCTTGATGAAAGGCTCCGTGGAGGTCAGGCTTTTGTGGACCTGGTCAGCTCTCAACAAAGAGAATGCTGGGTGTCTCATGGAAACGAACAGACTCTTCTTACAGGAGACAACTGACAGGCAGTGACAGTCCTCAAGGGGCCGGCTGTTGGCTTTAACAGTAGGATGTTTCCTTGTGGCAGCAGGTGGAAGGAGATGCTTGATCAGACAAGTATGAGTGGGACCAGTGCCCACAAAGCACAGAGCTTGGGAACGGGGGGGGTTCCCTCTGGCCCTGGGAAGGGTTCAGTTTCTGACCTGTGGTACAGGGGCCACCGGCTCCCCCTAAGAAGAAGATAGATTTGTAAGGGTTTGGAGACCAAAGATGCCATCAAGATGGTCCGGGTTGGGGTGGGAGAGCAGGCTATCCATAGCTTTTTTCCTCTGACTTTGGGGAAGAAGTGAGGCTGGAAAAGAATCAGAAAGAGGCCGAAGAAAGAGAAGGGGGAGGAGGCCTTTGGAATGTCCTGCACTCACACAGGATTTGTATTTCCTTATCCTGCCCTTCTTCCTGCACATGCGCACGCACGCAGATAGGAACAGACACCCACACACATAGAGACAGAGCCACAGACATACACACACACCAGGGCACCTTTAGCACCATCTGTGGCCCTCAGGACACCTTCCTCTTGTCAGCTGAATAATGGAAACTGTGACATTTCCACTACTGTCCAGTCCCACTCCAGGCCTTAGGGTGCCTTCCTGTCACACCATCCAACCTTCCACGCACACTAGAAAGCCGAAGGGCTGAGCCGGGGCCGGCACATGGGTGAGGGAAGTTGAAGGTGACTCTTGTGGCCCCTGTGCGTGCTGTCGCTGGGGCTGGTTGGTGGACAGGGACTTGGGGAGGAGCTGATCAGAGAGAAAGGGCGATAGTCCCCGTAGCTGATGTTCAGAGTACCCGAGGCTGGCTGTGTACACCAGTGTGTACATGGAACATGTACACACACGTGTACACACGTATACACGTATACTGGGAATGCTCGCCCTTGCATGTTTGCACACATGCACCTGTGTGCGCGTGTGCACACAAACACACAGCTCACCGTAAACCCGGTGGGCCCCTGTAACCAGCGATGGCACCTGGCTTAGAAAGTGTGCTCTCCCCTTTGTCCAGTTGTCCCAGTTGCAGGTGGGGGAGGAGGTGTTGCCCTCCGAGAAGAGCCAGTGCCACTTATCTTGTTTCACGAGGCTACTTCTGAGAGCCAGACTCTTGTTGAACTTGTAAGAGCCTTCCTGGGGGCTTGCTTTCCTCTCTCCTCTGTCTGTCCTAGTATCCCCAGATCCCTGCAGACTTAAACACAGGACGCAAGCCCGGGGTTTGTGAAACGGGCAAAAGCTATTGGAGGAGAGTTGTTCTCGTTGCTCTTTTGACCACTAAAGTCAAACCCGTTCTTCCACGATCAGACACAGGAGGTTTCCCTTGTGGCAGTTGTTGCGCGGAGAATTTTGGGGTCCCCAGCTGTGGATTATGAGGCCTCCTTTGGGGAGTGGCAGGTCTGGAGTGCTCCGGTTTGAGGAGCTTTGGGCTTTTGGGGAGCACCCTGTTGTCTCAGAAAAGGCTGTCTTGGGTGCTTTCTGGGGTGCCCTGCTTCTTAGCTGATCAGAGGCAACTGCTCCTTGTTGGCCCAGCATTTGGTTCTTCCCCTGAGCAGGTGTACCCTTAAGGACAGCCCTGTGAGCCAGCAGGCATGAGCTGCCGCCTTCTCCCAAAGCTCCTGGTGATGACTTTTCTGTTTTTTTGCTGGGCATCTGTCGTGTGTTAGACCCTCTGTGGACAAAAAAGAGAAGAGAGCAGGAGCTTGAGCTGGACAGGGCAGTGAGGGAGTTCCAGCCCGCTTGCCACCGGCAGCCGTTGACCTCGTATGAACAAGTCCTTCCTTCTCGGTGTCGTCCCCTGTCGCCACATCGTGGTGGTTAACTTGGCTCGGTTCTCCCCAGGCCCAGCTGGGAAGATTGAGAGGAGTCACCACCGGGGACGTGGAAATCTAGAAACCGCCTGGCTGCCCGGTGGGGCCCCGTGTGCATAATGGCCGGGCCTGCTGGGACAGCAAGACAAACGAGGAGGAGATTGAGGAAGAGACAGGTGGAGAGTAACTAGGGAGGGCAGACTGTGATGGGCTCTGGGCTGAAAGACTGGCATCAGGGAAGAAAGTGGGGGACACAGGGATGATGAGGGTGACAGAGACAAAATATCATCCCAGAGAAGGGAACTTTCCAGCTGGGCCCTGTGGGAAGGGCGACTGGGGTATGCGGACATGGAGGACTGGGTGTGCGAGGGTGTGTGGTGCACAGACACTACTGTGTATTCTGATCGTCTGGTGCGTACTGACACTGTTGTGTGTTCCTAGATGAGTGGCTGTCCTCTCTGGATCTTGGGGTGCCTGACCTTAAAAATCAGCAAGGCCAGATGACCCCTCCAACCCCTTGAGAACTCTAATGAGACAAACACAATTAAAAAAAAAATTTGAGCTGTAATGCTATTTTCACAATATTTCAAGTGGGTGTTATTTAAATCCATTCACTGCGTGTAAGGGGCGCGCATAGGTACACGCAGAAGGGTAAATGTGGATCCCTTCACGGTTCTGGGAGGAACCCAGAGACTTGGGGTTTAAGTGACCTCCTCTTTCCATGAGATAACCTTGTAGTTGGGCCTGTGCCCTCACCGGCAGGGGTCAGAGCTCACCTCACGGAGGATGGGCAAATCCACACGGGGCCCCGGGATGCCTGTCCTGCAGGGCCCCCCGTAGAACTGGTACTTTCGCTCCATTTACTTCCTAATTGGTCTGATTTCGCATTCCAGTTCACCCAGGACAGTCCCAGCCCATGCCCATTGCTCCCATGCCCTTATTAATAGTGCCTCTGTTCACTTTCAGAAGTGTTGGTGTTGGGCCCATTAATTGGGTTAGTCATTGGCGCCCCTGGGAAGCCGTGAGGCTTCTAGAGAAGTCCTCTCTGCGCTTCACACTGTGGACTGTTGAAGTGACCTCAGAGATTCTGGCCGTCCCTCCTCTCTGCTGCCCCTGGCCAGAGGCACTTCTGTTGTAACTGGAGTCAGGGAGAGGGAGGGCGGGTGGCTCAGCTATTCCAGGAATTAAAAACATTTGGAGGTTTAATGAGCTTTTGCAAGAGCCATTTGGTTTGCCTTTGAATTTTGAGATCTCTCTCTTCACATAGCTGATGCCCGAAAGGGCCAACGTGAATTAAGTTGTCTTCGTTTATTAAATTAGATTACCAGTTGACGCCATTGTAGAACTTCAGCTCTTGGTCAAGCTCTTGTAGAAGCTTGGTTGGCTAAGATAATTCAGTTAGGAGCTCGGCTACCTCTTAGGAAAAGTAGCAGCTCGCTTTAACTGTTAACATACAATAAAGTAATTTATTTGCTCAGTAAACATTTTGGGGCGACCGCTGTGTACCAGGCACTACACTGGGAGCTCTTGGGGGGTGGAGCACAGAAAATACAAAAAATCTGAGTTGAACCCAGCCCCTAGCTGTGAGGCATTGAAGTCACAGCTTCTGCGAGGATTTAGGGAGGGAACAAAAGGCTTTTTGAGATCCATCGTTCTACCATCGCACGGGCTCTGCACTTGTCCATTCTAACGCATATATCTATAGGGTATACCTTGAGCTCAGTAGTCTTACCTGGTCAAGTAATCAGCAGTAATCACTTGGGGTCTCTGGGATATTATTCGTTGAAGCATCAGTTTTAAGGAATCATGAACTGGAGCAGCTCTTCCATCCTGCACTGAGGGTCATACCAGCCTGTGCAGCCACAGACATGTTACCTGTACTGAAGACCATGGCTTGCCACAAATCTGCCTGCTCCCAGAGCCCTGTGAGGTCACATTGCTCCTTGGGTCCCATTTGTGGGTGTCGGATAGAAGCCCAGCACAAAAATCTCATCCCTGGATGGCTTGACTCAAGACCCTGCAGCTGGAAGGAATGCACTGACTTGGGGGCAATCCCTGTCCATGCCCGGTGGTTTTCTCACAGGAGCAAGCATTAAAAATCACCTAGAGCTCTTAAAATCCACATTCTGGGTCCCATCCCCAGAGTCACTGATCCGCTGGTTCCGGGAAGGGCCGGAGAATCTGGATTTCTTATCAACTCCCGGCTGGTGCTGATGGTCTAGGTCTGCTGGGCACCCTTTCAGTCACTCACAAGGTCTCTGAAGGAATTGCCCCATCATTTCCACGCACCCGTTTTGAGTGACCCTGGGAAAGTCCTATTCCCCTCCTGTGATGCTGCTCAGGGCAGAACATGGTGGTGGCAGCCTCTCATTCCTCTCGGCCTCCCTTGGTGGGTTGAGGGTGCAGACTGGGCACAGCGCTCACATCCACGTGCTCCTCTGCAGGTCGAGGCCGAAGCCGTGAACCGCTCGATTACCATCGCCAACCAGACCAATTGCCCCCTGTATGTCACCAAGGTGATGAGCAAGAGTGCGGCCGAAGTCATCGCCCAGGCCCGGAAAAAGGGTGAGTGTCGCCTTACTGGCTGTCTGACTGCGCGCAGGTTCGCGAGGGAGGCTGGCGGCTCCTTTTCCAGACCTGTGTGCCAAGTGGGCTGTGTTCATCACGTTCCAGCATTAACCTAATTACCACCGAGCAAGGCGGGGAGCTCCAGTTTCTCCGTCTGTTCCACTGCGGCGGCCTCCTCACCATCTATTGAAAGCCACGCACAAAGAGTGTGTGGGTGGGCGCATTTCCCTCCCGCCCCTGCTCCCATAGACAAGTTGGCCTTGACTCGATGCAGTCTCCATAAACTAGGCACATAGATGGGGTCAGTCTCCATCTGCCCCAGAGGCCTTCTGGAGAGCATTCTATTGCAAAATGAGTCCCTGCTCTGTGACTGGTAGTGATTTCTGCCCAGGTGAGTAAGACAGTGTTGTGAGGGCGTAGGGCAGGGTGTTTTGCCCCCGGGCCCTCCTCATGTCTAGTTCTCTGGGTGCTTGAGTCGCTCCCTGTAAATTATATTGACCTATTGGGGGCTGAGACTGGCACTCTGTCAACACCAGGGAGCCCATCGAGAAGGTTCTTGGGAGCTAGTTGACTAAGTACAGCCTCCCCTGCTGCTTCCAAAGGCCAGTCCGTGGCGCCCCTTATACGTTATGAATACAGCAGACCTCTCCTGTCCTCTGCCATGGACTGTTGAGTTTTGAGCCCTCCTGCCACCCATGTGTCCTGGGCTTGGGAGTCCAGGTTCGAGGACAGCCTAATGGTGCCTGGTTTGTGAGGGTGCACGTCCTGGCCTCATCATTTCTCTCCTGATCTCTGTCTGGCTTTCTCCTGGTCTCTCTCTCTTTCTTTCTCACTCTCTTTCTGTCCCTTTATCTCTGTGTTTTTCTTTCTCTGCCAAGAAGGGAGCGGTGTGACCTTTATGCTTCTGTTTCCAGTTTTCTGCGGGATGTGATCGCATGGAGAAGGACCGTAGAAGTCCTTCAGTGGTGGGTGACTTGGTGCGAGTCCTAGAACAGATTGCTCAATGACCACTGAGTCAGCTTGTCCCCAGAGATGATGGCTTCCAGACGGACCCAGCAGTTCCGTGCCTGGGCTCCTTGGAGCTCTCCCCGGGGCCTCTGCCCGGAGGCTTGGCCACGCACGGTTGCTGTGTTCCTATCCTCCTGGACACCTGCCCTCTCCTGGCTGCTAGTAGGAATTGCCTCTTTGAAGTAAAGGAACAGTCCCTGGAGTAAAGGCGTCTACTCAGAATCAGCGTGGAGTTGTTTTCTGGGAGATGCTGTGGATGATCTCTGTCAGTGACCCTCCCTCGCCTGGGCCCTTGGTCTTTCCGGGCACTTGTTAGCTTCAGCCTCAGCCCCCAACACTGATCACAGAACCGCTGCTTCCACGGAGCATGGGGACAGTTGGCACTGCCTGGAAAGAGGAAGTGAGTGGGTAGCTTTAGTTATTTTAGGAACCATGCTGTACCCAGATGATATTAATAAGCAAAGAGTTAAGAGTCTCCTGGGGCATAGGGCGTAGGGCATTTTAACATAATTTTAATATAATTTAACGTTCCATTTAACAGAATGGAAAACCTGAGAACCTGCTTCTGATTCAGACTTTTCACTTGTCCAAATTGGAGGGTGGAGGAGTCAGTCTCTCATGAGAACCTGGCCCTGGCGGGTGGTGCCAGCCCTGGTCTGGGGTGCAGAGTACTGGCCTGTGAGCCAGCTCAGCAGGCAGCTCAGGGGTTTCTCCTTCCTGTGCCTCAGTTTCCTTATTTGGGAAAAGGAGAGATGGAGTATGTTACTGGAAAGTCCAGCCCTGCTCTAATACTCTCACCTCAGTGCCTGATGAGTCCCTCTGTC
Organism: Mellivora capensis; assembly: GCA_004024625.1. Taxonomy (NCBI): domain Eukaryota; kingdom Metazoa; phylum Chordata; class Mammalia; order Carnivora; family Mustelidae; genus Mellivora; species Mellivora capensis. Next base: position 87,565 of record PISX010004326.1, read on the forward strand.
ATCTTTTGGACTTTGACCCTGTGTGTGTATTGGGCAGCGAGCACTAAGAAGGGACTACTTTGGTCTGTTTGTTCCAGAACCTTCCACCTGTGAGTCCTGCAGTGTGGTGCCTATATCACGGTTCCCGAGGTGGCTTTTGCATTCCAACCGACCCCCTGTAGTCTGTGGAACCCTTTGCTTTCCTTGGGCCTGAGCTGCCAGAAAGGAATTTCCGGTGCATTTAGGTGCTAACGAGCAAGAATGAGAGATCCTTGCTTGCTTGTGGGCTCTTAAGGCTCTTTCCATCTTGGTGGAACTTCATCATAACAACTTTGGGAGGTAGCCTGGGCAGGAATTTTTGTGCTTTGGTTTGCTTTGCAGCTAAGTAAACCGAAGCTCAGAGATGGTGAGTGGTAGGATTGGGCTTGATTGTCAAGTGCCTGACTTCAGGCCTGAAGAGCCACACAAGTAGCTGAGTTACCTTCATGTTTGCAGATTATTTTTATATGAGCAGTGCTGGTTTGTGTTGGGGTTTAGTTTCTTTCTTTTTCCTTTTTTGAAGATTTTATTTATTTGACAGAGAGAGAGAGAGAGAGAGCGAGCGAGCATACAACCAGGGGAAGCAGCAGGCAGAGGAAGAAGGAGAAGCAGGCTCCCTGCAGAGCAGGGGGAGCCTAATGCAGACCCAAACCCAGGACCCTGGGATCATGACCTGAGCCGAAGGCAAATGCTAAACTGACTGAGCCACCCAGGTGTCCCCGTTGGGGTTTTGTTTCTTAACAAACCTGGTAGAAACTTGAGCTTGTCACCTAGTAGAGTTGTGTGTAATACAGAAGCAAAGATTCCCAAACAACCAAGAAGGAAATAGGATAAGGTTTTATTACACATTTGTGCTCTGGGATCAGTGTGTCCCGTCCTGGATCAAATCCCAGCCAGCATGCATGGGGGTGTGATGCCGGGCAGCTCCCATACCATCACTAGATCTCGTTTTCTGCGAGGGCAGGGGCTAGCGATAGTGACTTATCTTGTAGGGTGAAGATGGCACCTAATAGAGGTGATAGACATACGGACATTTATAATAACTCCCCACTGTTCTCATGGTCAAAGAGTAAAGGGTTGGTTGGAAGTATAGCAGGGATGCCTGCTGATCCAGGCTAAGGGTTTTCTGCTAAGGAATCTAGTTCAGGTGCGCTCTTCTGGTCCCCAGTGGCAGGTGGTAAGGCACTGCCAATTTTCGGCTGTTCCTTGTCTTCATCTGTAAAATGGATGGATGAAATCTTCATTTATTCGGCAAACTTTTTTATTATGTGATCCTGCAGGCTTTTGTACTGGAGGCGAGACATGGTCCCAGCCCTCAGCTCCTTCGCTCGTTGGGGTGGGACACTCGGATAGAAAGTCATAATGGGAAATGGTCAGTTGCACCCAGGTATGGTTAGAACACACAGAGGAAGGGGCCACTGTTTACAGACACACCGCACCTGTCTCAGGGAGATCAGGCTGCATAAGGGGACTCGACATTTCTCTACAGTGGGAGTGGTTGAAAGACCATGATTTTATGTCTTTTTAATGCCCATGTGCTTTTCCACCTAAAAGGCTGCTGGTCCTAAGTCTGAGACAGGAGGTATATAGGCTAGTGAGGATGGGAGATGACCGTAAGTGAGAGGATATTCTATGTGCCCTAGACCCAGCACGATCACCTGCTGTCCTCCCATCTCCTGGAGAGACGGCATCACTTGGGCTGTTCCCTCTGTGCTGTGCCCATCAGCAAGACTGCGTATCATCCACCCCATTCTGCAGATAAGGAAATGAAGACACAGCCTGGAAAAAAATATTTGGGGCAGTTTTTACTCTTCAGAAGAACTTAGACGTTGGTCAATTCAATAGGCTCATTTCGTGGAAGAGAAGTTAAAATGCAGAAAGTAAATATATATATTTTTTTCAAAGATTTTATTTATTTATTTGACAGAGATCACAAGCAGGCAGAGAGGCAGGCAGAGAGAGAGGAGGAAGCAGGGTCCCTGCTGAGCAGAGAGCCCGATGCGGGGCTCGATCCCTGGACCCTGGGATCATGACCTGAGCCGAAGGCAGAGGCTTTAACCCACTGAGCCATCCAGGCACCCCGCAGAAAGTAAATATCTTGCTCCAGGTCATCCAGCCCATGGTTCCAGACTCTTGGCCACCTTTTTCCATTGAGGGTCCAGGTTGGGGATTTCTCTAGAAATGGCTCCCTCAGACTCCGCTTTGTCCACGAATGGAATCTAGTGTGGCTGCTCGTGCCTTCTGTCTAGGAATGGTAGTGTGTCAGCTGTGCCTGATAACCTCATCTGACAGACGTCCTTCTCCATCTTCCTCCTCGCCCCACCCCTGTAACTCAGAGGCGGAAATGTTTAGAACATCTGGTGACTGCTGAGGCATGTTAAACCCTGGGAACCCAAGCTGGAACCAAAACTTCCTATGCCCTGTGGGTCAATCGGAATGACTCTGGCGTCATGAGAAACTTGTGTTCGTGGGGCCCGTGAGGACCACCCCAATTTGGGGATGAAGCCTTAGCATTAAGTTAATTCACAACTTAATGATCTTGACATATGGGTTGGCTTGTGAATGTCATAAAATCTCACCAAAATCTGGGTTAGGGCTCTTCAGAGAAACAGAGCCCATACATGTATATGGAGAGGTAGGGAGTGGAGGGGGAGAGAGGGAAGGAAGGAGAGAGAGAATGAGGGGCAGGGGAAGAGAGGGAGAGAGAAGCAGACTGGTCTGAGGCAAGAGGCTCTCAGGGTTGTGGGTGCTGTGAGGTCTGAACCCAGGCAGGCCTGCAGACTCGGAAGATTCGAGGCCATAGCCGAAGCCCGAGGCTGTCTAGAGGCGGACTTCCTTCCCAGTCAGGGCCCTTGCCAGGCTGGGAGTTCAGTGCCATGTTGTCGTGTAGCCACTTGCAGGATGAGACTCTGGGGTTGGTTTCCAGCCATCTGAACTCTGAGACTACTGGAGATAAGGCTCTCTTTCAGGGCAGATGTGGAAACTTTTGTGTCATTTCTGTAGCACTCGGGCCGGGAGTCTGAATCACTGGACTCATCCTTTTCTTTCCCCACTTTGCCCAGTGTCATTAGGAAGAACCAGCCAGTCTTGTTAGACTCAGTTTGATAGAAATGTTCTAAGGAATCAAATCCATGGTCAACCCAAACTTAGCCTCTTCTGAGAAGTATTTGATACGAGAATCCAGTGGTGATATTTTGTGCATCTCTGTAGACCCAACATGCCGTGGACTGGTAGTGCTGGTTATCCATGGAGAGCCCCTAGGCTGTTGAAGTCTGGCTGTGGGCTCCCTGAGAGGAGAGGGAGAGTGGCTGTGTGTGTGTGTGTCCCTGTCCCAGTTGATTTCTTCCTATGCGTTCGTGGCTGCGTTTTGAAATACACATACATGGTTTCCCATTGTTTGTGCTCTGGATTTGTCCTCCTGCTTCTCGTTCATGGCAAATGACCTAACTGTCAGAGCCGGGAGCTGTCAAACACTTCTGAACCCCAGCCTCGCATTTATTCTCCACGGAGGCACTCGGGCCCCGGGCTCGTGGTGAATAAACACCATCGCTAGGGCCTTACAGTTCTCGTCCATGCTAGAGGGCCTGCCAGCGGCTGGGTTGGGGTCACATCCTTCAGTTCAGACTTTGCCTGGAGAAGAAAATCACGAGGGTCTAACCGCTGCCAAGGAAGAGTCAGCAGTGTGTTTGGAGGAGCGCGCGAAGGCACTGTCAGCTTATTTCATGGTTTCTTAGTATTGGGAGTTCTCTCTGGCATGCACTTTAGTGGGGTCTGTGGCCTGGCGGAGGTCCGAAAGCTCATCCACGGCTCCCTCCCATATAGGGTTTATAAAATGGGAGAGGTGCCCTGGGAAGGGACTGGGCAGCCATTAGGACAGGGGGGTGGGGCCCCGTACTTGTAGTCCCACATCTCCCTGGAGGTGGAGGTCCCCTACAGGATGGCTTAACTCCTGCCCTGCCTTTGGGGGCTGAAGAAAAGAAATCAGCTGAGAGCCAGCAAGGACCTCTGAATCCCTTGGAATGTGAACAGGCCAGAGCAGACATGAGCCACAAGATGCCTCCCTCCTTCTCCAGGATCCCCATCTTAGCTCGGCCCTGGGCCGGGTGTCCTGCTCGTCCTCAGTCTCAGGAGGCAGGTTCTGGTGTGCGATGGCCTTGGAGCTTCCCGGGGGGGCTGCTGGCTGGGTTCACCGCTTTGTGGGGAACTGCGCGTTCCTGCGCACAGAGAGGACGGGACTCGACTCCCCAGCCTGATTTGTATTTCACAGAAGGCCACGGTGGTCGAGGGCGCTCACAGTTGTGGGATCCAGGAGGTGTTACAGGAACCAGATGCTCCTTGTACGAAAGTTTCAGGGAGAGGATGAGCAAGAACAAGTTACCGGAAAATGTTTTTGCTTGCCCATGGATTTTCAAAGAAGGTCTGACCACTCTTGTTCTCTGAGCATTCTGCTCTCTCGAACCTATTCATGTCCACAGAACCGGGAAACCTTTAGGGTGGGATCCTTTGGTTCCCTAATGACTGGCAGAGACCTCCCCTCTGTGCTCAGGCAATAGTGGGACCTCCAGACCCGGCTGGGTCAGAAGGTCCCGCTGAATGTGCAAACCAAAAGCTGGGAGCCGGAGGTCCCGTGAGAGCCCAGGGCCCAGCACTGGTCTGCTTGGCCATTTGCGTTTAAAAATGGTGCTGGCAGCAGCTAAGGCCTTCTCATTGTGCAATGTTCTTCGACTTCGGTGGCGTGAGCTGGAGCTGTTTGTGCAGCTGCCCGGCTGGCTCCTCAGGACCAAATCCTGCCTGGGAGGCTTTGAGCGGATCAAGAACTCAGGAGCCTTTCTGGTGATTCTGAGCTTTGGCCCTCTTCTGCCTGGGGGGCTTCCTGCTGTGTGAGGCTTTCCTCTGCGTTCTGTAGCCCAGTGGGCCCTCCTGCCTGGGATTGTTACAGATTTCCTCAGGCGCTCCCCCAGCTGGAGAGCTGCTCCTCTGTAAAATTCCTGAGGCTGGAGCAGCAGGGAGGGTGTTGTGGTGTATTATCAAGAGAAAAGTCCTTGGAAGAGGCTGGGGAGAGGAAAGGAGGAGCATTCCTGACTGGGAAGTGTTTGGCCTTGAGGGCCTTGTGTTTGGAGAAGCGAGAACCCTGTGGGGGTTGCTGTGGGGGTGAGTCAGCCGTGTGTACGAAGGGAAGGGAGGAGGTGAGGAGAGGTGCATTCCTGATGGTGGTTAAGGCTGGCCGAGGTCAAATTCCGGCGCTGGTGCCCTTGATTATGTACTTTCATCAGTGTGAAACACAATTATGTTATGCCTGCTGTGTGCAGGCGGACTTCTTTTCTTAGGAATTGTCCCATCAGGTGGAGAACGAGAAAATTCAAAATTGGGTGATGATTGGATTATTGGAGGTGAGGACCCGGGCGGTTGTGGACAATGCTGAGGAATGGGTGAGCTTTGATATGAAGCTGGATAAGGAAGGGCATTAGAGGCTTCCTTGGAAAGTGTTTCAATTCCTGAAGGCAGGAGGGCTGCTTGGGAGGAGTTTATGCAAGAGAATGGCGTGGGAAGATCTCTCTGAAAGTGTCACAGGGAGAGCAGAGGGGGTGGAAGAACTTGGAGAAGCAAAAGCAAATCTGAGCTGTGATTGGGAGGCTGCGTCAGAATGAGCCGGGAAGCAAGGAAGAAGGCCTGATGGAAGGGAAGGAATGTGGGGTGACCAGGGAAGGATGTATTTAAGGTGTCGAACCACTGGCATTCAGTGGCTTTGGGACTCCTGATTTTCTGGCTTGCACTGGAACAGAGAAGGAGGACACGATTTGATGTTCTCAGACGATGTATTAAGTTAGGCCAAGCTTCTGGAAACACTAACATTTCAGCAGTGTAACTATGTAGGGTCCCTCATTGCTCAGTCTTTTTTTTTTTTTTTTAAGGTTTTATTTATTTATTTATTTGACAGACAGAGTTCACAAGTAGGCAGAGAAGCAGGCAGAGAGAGGGGGAAGCAAGCTCCCCGCTGAGCAGGGAGCCCGATTCTGGGCTCGATCCCAGGATCCTGGGATCATGACCTGAGCCGAAGGCAGAGGCCTTAACCCACTGAACCACCCAGGCGCCCCCTCATTGCTCAGTCTTGCCAAATCAGCTCAGTTGCCTCTGCTGGCTCTCGGGGACAGTGGACCTCATGTAGTCATTTAGGGATCCACTTTGTCTCTTGGATCCCCCCGCAAGGCTGTAGACAGGTTGCCGAGTGTTTCAGCCCACTGGTTTCAGGTCTAACTTCTCCTCTCAGCCCCAGAGCCAGAATGGGGCAGTGCAAAGGGGGGCAGTGGGGCAGTGTTGGGAGAGCCGGGAAGTGTTTTGTGAGCTGCGAGGTTCAGCTTGAGGTGGAGGGATGGTCCCATGGATGGCCCCAATGAGAAAGTCTGGATGGCATTTGGGACTGGGTGCTTGGTTGAGCAGGAGGTTGTTAGTAGACATGGGAATCAGCAGTGTTAGAGGTAGAAGAGTGGGGCCCAAAGGAGGAATCTTGGGGAGCACACTTTGGGTGGTGACTTCGGCTGGCGGGGCTGTCTGGCCATCAGCGTCCTCACTTGCAAGAGGGCACTGGTGCCTCCTTGGCCAGGCCAGCAGTGATTCCCACCGGGGGCAGGGTGGGGGGTCCTTCCCGCGCTGTATCGTGAGCACTCAGCCTGTCTTTCTGTTTCTCAGGAACCGTGGTGTATGGTGAGCCCATCACCGCCAGCTTGGGGACTGATGGCTCCCACTACTGGAGCAAGAACTGGGCCAAGGCCGCTGCTTTTGTCACCTCCCCGCCCCTGAGCCCTGACCCGACCACTCCGGACTTTCTGAACTCCTTGCTGTCCTGGTGAGTCTTGGTGACCCGGTCACGCTCCCCATTCCTAGCCTCACCCCAGACTGGCTGACCCATCGGGGTACAGCCTGGTGGGCAGAAGCAGACTCGCACACAGAGAGACCTTTGTTCTCAAAATTCAGATTGCAGAGCAGGAACGGGGCATTATCGCACTGACGTTGTTCTACGGGGAAAATCCAGATAAAACCTGTGCCATCTTGAAAGTCAGCCAGCGAGGATGAGGTATCAGAAGGCTTCCAGTGTGGTGCTGCATCACCCAAAGATTAGATACCTCACGGAAGGGATTTAGATACACAGCAGTGTTATAATGAAGCTTCAGGACCAGGTTGCTTCCTCCTCAATGTCCTGTCTCCTGAGGGAGGAGGATAGGCTAGTTCAGAAACTTCCCATGGTTTGGCAAATTAAAAAAAAATCTGTCCAAGGGTGACTGGACGTCAAAGATTAGTTAAAAGCTGGCTGTGTGTTTTCTTTCCAGCGGAGATCTGCAGGTCACTGGCAGTGCCCATTGTACATTCAACACTGCCCAGAAGGCTGTAGGGAAGGACAACTTCACCCTGATCCCTGAAGGCACCAATGGCACCGAGGAGCGGATGTCTGTCATCTGGGATAAGGCTGTGGTAAGGAGCAGGGGCCTCACTCGTGGACTGGTGTCAGCTTGCCCCTGCCTCCTCGTCTCACGGTCGTGGGTCTCATGGAGGCCTTGAAATGGCGTGGAGAGAATTCTAGAAGCTGGTACTTGTGTGACAGTATTTTTCCAGTTCAGGAATCCCAGACAGCTCCCTAGAGGTCGTTTCCTCCTAAATATTACATATGTATTTATTATCGTTGTCCTCTGGGTCAGTGGAGGACTTTTATGATCACTCAGGCAAACACTTTTTTAGCAACCTGGTAACCGGTCTCAGGCAGTCTTCCACTCTGGGAAATGGGCTCTGTTTCCTTAAAACTATCTCTTCGGGCTCTCTGGAGTTAGCCTTTCTGCCCACTGCAGGTTTCTGGCAGGCTTGCTTTGAATGTCCACCAACCTTTCGGGGGTCCTTTGGGCTCTGATTTGCAGTGTTTTAAAACGTAGTAACACAACAGTTTTTCTGGTTCTTAACAATTTCTTTAGATTATGGAAACAATATATCCTTATTCCAAAAAGAGTAGGGAAGGGAGTAAAAGTCCATCATCACACATCTTTCAGATAACTGCAATGAACATTTTTGACAAATGTCCTTCCGGTTTTTGCCGGTGCAAGAGCACACGTGTGTGTGCGGTATGTGTGTGAGTGGGTAAGTAACGCTGGCATCATCTCTACTATTTTGTGGCCTGTTTTATGAAAACAGGGTATCATGAAAATATCACCACTTCCTTAAATGTACCTGAAGAACTTGGCCTTTGGTAGCAGCAGATTCCATCTTAATGCTGGTCTATAATTCATTTGTCATTCTTTGAATGTTCATATTGTTTTCTGATTGTTTTTTAACTGGGACGAACATCTTGTATACACATCCTTGGACAGATCTTTAACGATGCTTGTAGGAGAAATTTCTAGAAGTGGTATTCGTGGGTCAGACGGTATGTATATTTTTGAGGCTGTTTGTGCCGACTTCTGCCACTAGGCCCAAATTGGTATTATCACCAGCAAAACAGAATTCTTACTGATATGGGTGGCAAATTTGTTTTACACTTAATTCTTCAGTTACCGATTACAGTGGATTTCTTTTTCGTGTCCTTAATTCGACATTTGTCTTTCTCTCTCTCGATACCTGCTTGTTTCCTTTGCTTATTTTTCTACGAGCTTCAGAGCAGGCTCCTTACTCAGAAACAGGCAGTCATTTCCTCAGAGTCTCTATCTGAAGGGAAGAGGAAGACAAGCGGTAGAGACGAGGAGCTGCAGGGAAGGCTGTGAGGAGACCCGGGCTGGCCCCTACGGGATGCCACGGATAGCCTGACGCCGGCCTAAGACTTCTGACTGGGCCAGGCTAGAAGCCGAGGGCTGCACCGTGGTTGTGAAAAGACCAGTCTTTCCAGCCAAGCAATGTTTCCTGAAGAGCCCGTGCTTCAATTTTTTTTTTCTCAACTTTTTACTTTGAAATAGTTATAGATTCAGAGGAAGTTAACAAAGACAAGACAGAGGGGTCCTGTGTACCCTTCATCCGGTCTCACTGATGCATGATTATGGCACCATACCCAAGCCCACAGAGTGACAGTGTTGCAATGTTCGCATGTGGTTCTGTGTCATTTTGTCATACGTAGGGTCACGTAACCACCTGGTCAGGACCCAGATTTCATCCATTGCCACGATGATACCCCCCGCCTTTTGCGGCCCCGTGCTAGCCGCACTGGCCCCCAGCCCCTGGAGGAATCCCCGCCTCGTCCCTTGTCTGTCCTCCATCTCCGTAACTTCGTTATTTTGAGAGTGGGCTTGAAATAAAGCCGTGTGGTATGTGGCCTTTTGAGATTGGTTCTTTCACTCTGCACAATGCCCTTAACGTCCATCCAAATTGTGTGGATCTAATGCGTGTTCCTGCTTTTGCTAAGGAGTGTTGCACCTCTCAGCTTTTTAACTTGCTTTTGGGGTGTATGTGTGTGTCGTACTCTTCAGGTCACTGGGAAGATGGACGAGAACCAGTTTGTGGCCGTGACCAGCACCAATGCAGCCAAAGTCTTCAACCTTTACCCTCGGAAGGGCCGCATTGCTGTGGGATCTGATGCTGACCTGGTCATCTGGGACCCCGACAGCGTCAAAACCATCTCTGCCAAGACCCACAACAGCGTGAGTTCTGCTAACTGCATGGACCCAATCCCGAGCGAGTTCGAGTCCCAGAAAGGGACTGAGGCAGGGAGAGTCCCCAGAAAGATGCTGTGATAGGAATGAACTTTTTCCCAGGGTATATTATAACTTGTAATTTGCCAAGGGGAAAAAAAAAGCTATCTTTGGTCAGGACAGTAAGTCTGTTCCTCTTCTCAGCATTTTGGAGTTCTTTATAGGTAGAGCTCTCTGTCTGTAGACTTTCAGAGCCTCCAAAGGCATGCCAAGATGTCAGAAGCTTCTAGAAGTCAGGCACTGCCCCATTTTAATGGTGGAGGGCAGCACATTTCATGGCAGTACCTGCCACAGTGGACCCACAGCAAATATTCAGATGCCCATTGGGCACTTCTATTCTTTTAAGCCACTGCTTTCTCATGTCAGTGTTCTAGACAAAACCCCTCAATGACAGATGGCTCTTGTGGTCTTAAAGGAATGAACTTTGAGTTGACTTTTTCCCTCCATCCCCACTGGCTGGCTTAGCTTCCCAGCATAGTGTTGGAGCTACACCTACGTGTAACTTAGATCACAACCTTTTGGGGATCTAGAACGGCCTTGGCGGGCAGAGCTCCTAGGGTCCTGCCCAGTGAACATCATACCTGTTCATATGCATTAACAACACTGTCCCATTTACTCTTCATGGGGCCTTCTCAGTAAAGAGATGGCACCATGACCACAGTTGCTTAGTGGGAAGGTAGGAAACGGAAGCTTTGAGAGCTTATGTGACCAGTCTGATGTTACATGGCTATTTTGTGGTAGAACCAGAACTAGAACCCCCAATTGTCCAGGGTTCTTCCCTAGCAGACCACACATGCAGCCTCTTGGGCAGGCTTAGATGGAGACAGTGCTTCCCCTCCCTGGCAGTCCCTTCTGCAGAGGGGATGGGTGAACGGGGCTCATTATTTAAGCTGTGGATGACTTAGCTAAGGGGTGTGCATGTGGAGCCCTTACCGTGGCAGGAGAGAGGATGTGAGGAAGAGAGGATTTGAGGGGACAGAGTCTGCCATTCATGCGTCACTCCCAAACTTTCCCGGAGTGATAGCACTGCCCTGCCTCTACTTCCAGGCAGCCCCATGTAAGAGAAGTGCCTCTTATCTGTCCTCACCTGATTGATTCAAGAGTCCACACTAAACACATTGTGCAGCATTAATCATCCAGGAAAATACAAATGAGAGGGTTTCCCAGCGTAATACGGTGTTTCATACTACTGGGCTAATTAGCTTTAATTTGGAGCATTTAGCTAACTATTACTGAACCCGTTGCTAGAAGCATCTGCCTGGGCTTTTCAGGCATCCAGCCAGATGAGTCATTTTAGGGAGCCCCAGGGTTGGATGTAGGTTAAAAGTGTCTATACCTGGTGAGCAACGCAGCCTCACTGCCTTGCGGTTTGGTGGAGGGTCGGGTCGGTTCTGTATTCCCTGAGCTGTGATCCAACCATTGGGCTTGTTAGTTTGTTAGTTTTAAGTGATGTAGATTCATGGGGCTGGTTCTTCCCATCTTTTACAAAATGGGGGATGGTTCAAAACCCTTTTAGTCATTTGTGATCTGTCATTTACAGGCAGTTAAAGTCAGCATAGGCGTGTTGTGATGGCTCTGTCATTAAAGAGCTCGCAGTCCTATTGTGAAAGGACAATAGAAAAAAAAAACCAGACCATGAATGACTGGACATTTCCTGAATGCCTGGTCTGTGCCAAGTACCGTGCTGGATACTTCTGTTCCTTTTATTTCCTTGAATCTTGGCATCAGTCCTGCGGGGCGAGCTTTATCCCAGGGAGATGAGGGGCTGTGAGGGACTTGTCCAAAGTCACACAGCCAGGGTATGGCAGACCTGGGATACGAACCCAGGGCGGATGGACCCACATCCAGGGTGGTCGCCAGTCCTCCATTAGGGTGCAAGAAGAGCTTGTTGGAGCGTAGACACAGGTGTGGAGTAAAAGGTGGGGCTTGATGGCCTCAGGGTGACACACACCCTGTCCGAGGTCGGAGATGACAGGACTCTGACAGTGTGATCTACCCGCATATGTTGCTTTCGTGTTGTCATATCCACGTAAGCCTCGGGGGAGGGGGAGATGGAGAACCTGTAGTTTTGAGGCGGGATTCAAGTGATCTTCTCAGAGTTCCACACACAACTCCTGGATTTCCAAATCTGAGATGCCTTGATTTGAAGCTGTTCCCTGAGTTTGTGTACCACCGTGAAAGAAGACACACCACTTTGAGTCTACCACGAGACTCCTTTAGGGCTTGCCTGTGCTTCGCATAGGACAATTGAGAGGTGACTCTGCCCAGGAGAAAGGGGGAGGGCAGAGAATCCTGTGTGCCTCGAAACATCGGCATTGGGTGCCGAGCAGGCAGAGTGTCTCCGGAGAAGCTGAGCTGCAAGCCGGTCCTCCTGCACGTTGGTGGTGTGAATTCCTACTGCCACAGCAGTCCACAGAAATGTCAGGCTGAGCAATTGATGGGAAATGGCCTCAGCATGGTCACCCCTTAGGCCGGTGGGAAAAGCCAAGCTAGAGCCCGCCAGCAGAGCTCATTCCGTTGCTGTGAGACACGCACGGATTCCAGGCATGAGTGTCTTCAAATGGATGAAAGACAGTCCAGACTTGAGGACACACGCTCTGGTCCCAGAGTGCGTGTTTGGAGCCACCCCCCACTTCCTTCCTGCAGGTGTGTCTCTGCCTCACTCCTTAGGTAACTTCCACAGGATTCTTTGGGGTCCCGAGCAGTGCCGACAGCCTTTCCCTGCTGTCTTTAACCAACAACACGGCATTCCGACACTGCATGTGAGCTGTGAAGCCAGCCCAGGGCTTCCCCATCCTGAGCCACTGTGCCAGGCAGAAATGTTCTCCCGAACTGCACTGTCCCGTTACAGCTCTCTCTTCACGGCCTGACCCCTTAATGCTGATAACCTGTCTGACTTACCCCAGAAAGCCATGCTGCTTTCTCTGGTGAGAGCTTCCCTGTGGATTCTCCAGCCACAGTCATTCATGCCCAGGAACAGGGAAGAAGCACAGGGCATTGTAGAATCGAAGCTGGGGGAGGGGACTGGAGCCTCCTCTTTTCTGTTGCCTTCTTCTGCAACAGCAGACTCACATGCATGCAAAGATCCCGCCTGTCTTCCAAGAGGAAGCCCGGATGTGTCACCCTGCGAAGCCTGAAGCAAGAAGGATAGCTTCATGGTTCTGGAAGTTAACTAGACGTCAACATTTCATTGAAAGCATTGGCTCGAGTTCCCATAGGCTTTTCACTCAGGGACTGCTGTTGAACCTTGTTGCTAACAGATTGAGAACCAGGAAAGCCAGTGGGAAAACCTGCTCATGGATGGCCCCATTTCAAAATTTAGAACTTGGTCAGAGAAGATCTTCGGATTTTACCCCAATGGGTGCTTAAGTCAGTAAGGACAAAGCTGCCGCTCATACAAGGAATCACTTCCTTTGTATTTGTGTAGCATTTACAAACCCTCATGCTTTTCCACACAGTTTTTCTGTTCAGCTGTTTTCCCCCCAGAGTTTTGAGAGGCAGGGAAAGATAATTCTAGACAGGAAATGAAGACAGAGAGATTAAGTGCCTGCTGGGGTGGGCATTCGGGACAGGGCCTTTCTTTTGTCTGTGAGATCTTGGGCAGGGTGTATGCTAAAGTTTTCATGCTCTGTCTTTCTAGTCTCTCGAGTACAACATCTTCGAGGGCATGGAGTGCCGTGGCTCTCCACTGGTGGTCATCAGCCAGGGGAAGATCGTCCTGGAGGATGGCACCCTGCATGTCACTGAAGGCTCTGGGCGTTACATCCCCCGGAAGCCCTTCCCTGATTTTGTTTACAAGCGTATCAAGGCGAGGAGCAGAGTGAGTAGCTTTGATCTTACAAACTGTTTTTATTATGGGTTAAGTTCAATTCTGTACATGCCGACTAAGCACTTTGAGTTAGAATATTGAGAGGAGGAATATGGAGGAGTATGGAGGAGAGGTGGCTCATGAATAAGGGATACATGATCTTTTTATTTCTGGAGCTCAGAATACCAGTAGATGAGTCAGGTATGTCCATAGCCAGCCAGAATGAAGTAAGACTGGTGTGTGCTGGGATGTATAGTGGTTCAGAGGAGGTAGCCACTGCCATGGAGCCCTAGGGAGAAGTGTCATGGGGAGAGGGCATTTCAAGTTGGGTTTTGAGGATTAGGTAGGAGTTTGAGAATTCGAAGAAGGGAGACAAGGAAATTAGAATGTCATGAGCAGGGAAGATGTACAGTGTATTCAGGGCGTGGTAAGGCACTGGTACTTGAAGACTGTGAGGCAGAGGATGGACAGAGCTGTGAGGGAATTACAGAGAGAGTGAGATTGAAAAGAAGTTTGAGCACCTGATCCTGAATGTGAGCTCAAATTTCTTCACAACATGTTTGGAGTTTCGAACTTGGGTGTAAGTTAAAGTCCCTGGGGGGGACAATGGTAAGAAACGTTAGTCAGTTTTTGTAGAGTAACCAACTACCCATGGTCTACCTTGGGGGAACTTCAGCCTGGAGTGGTGGGGGCTGGCTCCTCGCTGACATCTGTCCCCACTGTATGTGTCCATAAGGGGAGCCCTCCATCCCCACATCTCACAGGCCTGTCCTAACTGCCGTTCCTTCCCCCTTCAGAGAGTTGCCTGGGAGATGTCCTCTGTGAACGTGGCCTGAGTCAAGGGGCTCTTGTGTTTTGCAGCTGGCAGAGCTGAGAGGGGTTCCTCGTGGCCTGTACGACGGACCTGTGTGTGAGGTGTCTGTGACACCCAAGACTGTCACTCCGGCCTCCTCGGCTAAGACATCTCCTGCCAAGCAGCAGGCCCCACCTGTCCGAAACCTGCACCAGTCTGGATTCAGTTTGTCTGGTACGGTTATGGTTTGGTTGGGCCCAGTTCCACGGGACCTTCTCGCTGAACCAGCAAGGCTTTTTTTTGTTTTGTTTTTTGTTTTGTTTTGTTCCTCCAAAGATTTTATTTATTTATTTGACAGAGAGAGAGAGAGCCATAGAGCACAAGTGGAGTGAATGGCAGAAGGGGAGGTAGAAGTAGGCATCCCACTGAGCAGGGAGCCCATTGTGGATCTCGATTTCAGGACCCTGGGATCATGACCTGAGCTGAGGGCAGATGCTTAACCATCCAGGTGCCCCAAGGCGTGCTTTCTTTAAAGGGGGGGAACTGGGAAGGAATGATGCTCATGAGAAATACTAATATCCCCAGAGATGTAATTCCTACGAAATGACCAGTTGGGTCATTTCAGAATCTTGACATGAGTTTACATCACATACAACGTCATGATGTGCATATTCGGTATATATAGAACTTGATGTAGTAAGAGGACATTTCTCCAAAGTCTAATGTCCATCCTAAAAGAGGGTGTTGTGGTATTTCAGAACTCTCTTTGCCCCCATGTGTGCAGCATATTGTGGTAGCTCAGCCTGTGGGGTCTGGAGCTTGAATAGCTTGACTCTGTAGCCAGACAGCTATGCCTCAGTCCCCTCATCTATAGAATGGGTATAAGAGTAGTGGCTACCTCGTGGTGCTGTCAGAAGGGTTAAACAAGTGACCATCCATGTAAAGTGCTCCAGCAGAGCCATTTGATAGTTGTTATTTGTGTGATGTCAGCAAAGGTGAGCCGTCCAGATTGTCAGGCTTCCTTACTTGAAACTTGTGCTCCTCCATTTGGTCTATGGCTAAAAGCCTTCTTTTCAAGCTCCCTGAGCCACAGATAAGTATCCCACTTTCTATGGGACGTTAAAGAAACAGTTAATCTGATAGGTTTTTTTTCCTTGTCAAATATGCTGGGTTTCAGAAAGTTACCATCATTACATTCCATCTGTGGGTTACCAATTTTCAAAAATTTTATTATTTTGGTTTTTTATTTTTTTAGAGGGGGGAGGGACAGAGGGAGAGGGAGAAAAAGATTTTATTTATTTATTTATTTATTTGACAGAGAGAGAGAGAGAGAGACATCACAAGTAGGTAGAGAAGCAGGCAGGGTGCGGGGCGGGGGGGAGGGGAGAGCAGGCTCCCTGTTGAGCAGAGAGCCTGATGCGGGGCTTGATCCCAGGACCTTGAGATCACGACCCGAGCTGAAGGCAGAGGCTTAACCCACTGAGCCAGCCAGGTGCCCCCCCCCTTTTTTTTTTAAAGATTTTATTTATTTATTTGACAGACAGATTACAAGTAGGCAGAGAGGCAGGCAGAGAGGAAGGGAAGCAGGCTCCCTGCTGAGCAGAGAGCCCATAGGGCTCCATCCCAAGACCCCAGGATCGTGACTTGAGACGAAGGCAGAGGCTTTAACCCACTGAGCCACCCAGGTGCCCCGAGAAAGAGAATCTTAACAGGTGCCACATCCAGTGTAGAGCCCGTGGGGCTTGATCTCAGGACCCTATGATCATGACCTGAGCCGAAACCAAGAGTCAGACATTTAATCGACTGAGCCACCTACGAATTTTCAAAAAATTTTGAGAAGAACAAGCGCTAGTTTTGCCAGAGAGTGAAGTGGGCATAATCATGTCTGTGCTCTTTTATCTGACCGGGCCATTCCAATCTAGGGAAGTATCCTCACTCTTATTCCTGGTTACACAGCAGAGGTTCAGAGTTGGGGGAACAGAATGCCGGAGAGAAGGCTGTAGAAGCCGTCAGAAAAGCCATGAAGTCTGACAAATGACACGGGCAGGCTGCAGTCTCAGTCAGTCTCCAGCTGAAACATGGTGTGATTTTATATACAGTTTTATTCTTTCAAGAGAGGGACCCAACCAGCTTTTGCAAGGACTGCTTTACAGGGTCGGTGATTTCTTTGGCTACCTTAGGCAGGTCCCTTTTTTGCAGTTTAAACTTGCAGTGAGGTTTTGGGAGAGGGACAGAGATTGGGCCTGGCCGTTTTTTCTCCTGGGCTGTGCTGTTTTGGTTTAGAGGGGGAACTCCTGTAACTGGCGCCGCCCCCCCCTCCCTCCGTGCGACCCTTTTGACCCCTATCCCTGTCTCCTCTCCAGGTGCTCAGATCGATGACAACATTCCCCGCCGCACCACCCAGCGCATTGTGGCTCCCCCTGGTGGCCGTGCCAACATCACCAGCCTGGGCTAGAGGCCCGGCCCGCAGCCTACTTGGGGATGGGGGATGGGACACCTGAGGACATTCTGAGACTTCCTTCCTAACTTTTTTTTTTTTTTTTAAGAGCCTGTGATAGTTACTGTGGGGCAGCCAGTTCACGGGGCTCCCTCTTGGGCCCTGCACTCCGTCCCTCACCCGGAGTCACTGATTTTGCTCACCCACTTCCCTATACATCTAAGGAACATCACACCCAAGTCTACCCACCAACCCCATACACAGAACTGCATCCAACACTCAGACATGCGAAACAAAGCAAATCACAACGAGGGCGTTTTTCATCTCTAACCTCTGTTGTACTTATTACCATCTTCCTTTTCATGGGCGGGGGGGGGCGGGGTGCGGGGAAGATAAAGTGAATTGCCCAGAGCTGCCTTTTTCTTTTTAAATTTTGAAAAGTTTTCTTCATGGATCTGGGGATAGGGTGGGGGGGGAGTAGGTTTTTGTTTATTATTTTTTTTCTTTTTACATACTAAATTGGGGCGCCTAATTCAATATTAATACAAGGGGTTTGAACTGGACATCCTAATGATGCAATTATGTAACCATTGAGCTGCTTCAGGGTGGTTGGCAGACTCGTGTCCCTCCTGAGAGGCTCCAAAATGTCCGCACTGCATTCCATCGTCTTCTGTGTCAGTTGTTGATAAAAGGCAGGTTTTCTTTTGGCCTAGATTTTGCTGCAGATTACATTTCTCGAGGATTCTCTTCTCCTTTCTTAACATCTTTTCTGCTCTCTCTCTCTCGCTAGCTATTTCATTCATGACTGTTTTCACGTCTGTCCCTTTATGTTTCCTTCAGCCCTTGTCTCCGAGACCCATGTTTTTTCCCCGTTACCCCGTGTCTTCTCAGATGACCAGGTCTCCTGTCTTAGCGTGGTCGTAAGAACCTGCCTAGAAGGGTTTGAGCTCTGTCACTGCAGCCATAGTAATATGCTTTCCTAGTTCACACACGACTGGTGCTACCCACCCGCCCCCACCAGGATATGCGTTTGAGCTCGGGATGCTTCCAGGTGCAGCGGAAGGGCTGAGCTACCCACACTCACCTGTAGGCTCAGCGTAGAAATTCAAACAGTACTGAGATGTTGCAGAAACCTGAGGCTATAGGACATAAGTTTTTTCCTCCGTGCAGTGCTAGCTAGCTAAAGAAAGATGCAGTCAAATCTGTAAATTGAGCCCCATGACCCAAGTGAACCAGTCATCCTGGAGCCAGCCACCAGCTCAGTGTTGAGGTGGTGCAAGTCTGACCCTGGGGCCTGCTCTTTCCCGGCTAAAAGTATCTTTTGGGATTTTAGAGCACTCTGGGGCTTCTCACTTAGGGGCAAAAAATATTTTCTTGTTCAATTATTTTGGAAGATGTCATGCAGTACTTCTACATGGGATACATTCCAAGACCCCCAGTGGATACCTGAAATCACAAATAGTACTAAACTTGATACGTATTGTTTTTTTTCCCCATGTGTACTTGTGATATACTTTAATTTATAAATTAGGCACTGTAGGAGGTTAACAACAACAATAATAAAATAGAATAATTGTAACAATATACTGTAATAAAAGTGATGTGGATGTGGTCTCTCTTTCTCAAAATACCTTATTCCATACTCACCCTTCTTGGGATGACGTCAGCCGGTAAGATGGCTGTGTGATGGGATGAAGTGACATGAATGACGTAGGCACTGTGACTAGCGGCAACTCCTGCTGACCTCCTGATGGTATGTCAGAGGGAGGAGCACCTGCTTCTGGACGTTGGTTGACCACCAAGAACTGAAGCCTGGAAAGCAAGACCACAATGAACAGGAACTATCGTCTAAGGAGGCCTTCTCAACTCGGAAAATCCTTGGGAAATTCGACTTAGATTCCATTTTACTTTGTGAGGGGGAGCAGCTGTTGAAGGAGCGATAGAGCTGTTGTGGGGAGAAGATCTTACAAATCCAGCATGTGGCCCCCATAGAGACCGCAGGTGACATTGTGTCCGCGTCCCCGCCCTCGTCCCCGTGACACTTCCTGCTAGCCGCCTTCGTGTCGGGCCCTGTCTTTGCCGATTCGTGTTGCATCTCCTTCCAAACGTGTTT
Organism: Mellivora capensis; assembly: GCA_004024625.1. Lineage (NCBI taxonomy): Eukaryota > Metazoa > Chordata > Mammalia > Carnivora > Mustelidae > Mellivora > Mellivora capensis. Next base: position 106,393 of record PISX010004326.1, read on the forward strand.
ACAGGTTCTCTTAAGCAATGTTAACGTTTGCAGGCTTTTACTGAACCAAATCTGCTTTCGTAAAGCATAACACGGAGAAGTAGGTCACTTACGTCACACTCGTCTCTCCACACGTTTTGCCTTTGGGGTTATGGTTGGGGTTTATTTTTGGTGGTTGTTGTTGTTTGTTATTTTAAAAGTAAATTGCACTTTTAAAGAATAATTGGTTAACTTAATATATTTGCTTTTTTTTTTCTCACCTGCACTTAGAGGAAATTTGAACAAGTTGGAAAAAAATTTTTTTTTGTTTCAATTCTAAGAAACACTTGCAGCTCTTTTAGTATTCACTGAGTCTTCCTGTTTTTTCCTGTAGCAGGTCATGGTGGTTTTGGTTATTTTGATTGTTTTTTTAAAACAATTTAAAACCTGAAGATTTTTGCAGGCTGTGTAAGCATGTTTACCTGTTGGCTTGCTTCGTGTGTCTGTTAAGTGAATGTCATATGTAAATGCTAAAATAAATGGACAGTGTCTCCGAACTGAGTAACTACAGTGACTTGATGCTCTAAAAACATTGTAGGATTTAATCATAGATGGTTTCTAACCCTTGGAATTGTGATTGTGACTCATGAGTGGAGGAACTTTCAGTGCTAAAGCTGACGTGTGTAGCCAGGAGAGTACCTTTTTTTTTTTTTTGTAACCACTGTCTTAATGGCAAAATAATTATGGTTAAAAAAAAGTCTCGTGTTTATTATTCCTTAAGAACTCTGTGTTATATTACCATGGAACGCCTAATAAAGCAAAATGTGGTTGTTTCAGGGGTGTGTCTGTGTTGAGATGTTCAAGGAGGCGGTTGCTGGCCCCGGCCCGCCTGCAGCCTTCCTTCCCGAAGCATTCACGGGTGTCTTTGGCCTGGCTTTGCTGATGGTCCCAGTTCAAGAGTTTTCACTGCATGTTGTAAACTTGCAGGCAGCTCTGGGCTTGTGTCCCGGCCACTGAGGTCGAAGGCCAAAGCGAATGCTGCACGGCAGAGCTGAGTGTCAGTCATAGACTCTATCCTAGCAAGGGCATGAGATCTTTCCAGAATCAAACTGCAAACCCAAGTTTGGAAGTGGGAGTCTAGGGGGCACCATGTAGGGTTGGTGTGGTGACTCCTGTGCTCTCTGCGTCCATAGAGCTGGTTCACCCCGGAAAATCTTCAAGCTACAAGGGGGTGTACAAGATAAAGAGACAGGTTGAATTCCATCCAAGGCCCAGTCAGTAGCTTGCAGGAAAACAGGACATAGAGTACGTGTTCTTCCACATCCAGAGCAGGTGCCAGGAATGCAAAAGGGGAGGGGGTGGTCCGAACCCAGCCGGCTGGCCGCTACGTTCCCACAGTCCCTTGTTAACTGATGCTAGTATATTAGGTCTGAAGACACTGAATGAAGGAGGTGTGTGTTTAGGGCTCCCCAGGCCCATCCTGCGATTGAGGAAATCTTTCTCTCTTTCCTTTCTCTTTGTTTTCTATCCAGCCCTGTCCAAATAGGATACGAGGTGGTTTACAAAAATACACACACCATACCAAACTTTATAAACCAGAGTGTTTGAGTAAAGGGAAAATAAGGAAAAATAAGATAAGTCCTGAGTGGAGTTCATACCACACACCTGCCCTGAGGTTGTAAACTTGGGAGGGAGCTCTAACAGCAAATCCAAAAAGGAGAGGCGGCCCGAAGACCACAAAAGCTTTATAGTTTTTATATACATTAATATACATTTATAGTTTATATACATTAGTCCTTCAGAAGGGAAAAGGATTACCAGCCCTCAGCTCCACGGGCAAGTCCTGGCGGCCCCCTGGAACCAGTGTTGCATATCTGGGTCTGGCTACTGCCTTCACTGTATGAGGGGACATCACCGTTACTCAGGAAAATCAAATCTGTCCAGAAGACAGGGGCAGAAAGGCTCACCCTAACCATTACAGGACCCGTGACAAGAAGGGAAAACCCAGGCCCACAGCCCATGCTCCTGTTCCCACCCTGGCTTCATCCTACACCAAAAAGTCCCTTTGCTCAGGCCCACAGACAGCTCAGCCCCTAGCAAAGGGTCACCCCAAGGTTGTCATCCCTGGCTGTGAGGTCTGCCCTCTGGAGAGGCCCACGTAGATGCTGGGAGGAGGCATGGGTCCATCCGAGTGGAGAATGGCAGGGTAGCCAGGAGCAGGTGCTCTAAAGAGAAAGTCCCATGGGTGCCACATGGCTAGACGATGGAGCTGGGCAGAGAACTCTCTGGCAGTGTGATTTAATGCAAAGATAGATTATATTTTATTTTATTTTATAATTGTTTTAAAGATTTACTTATTTATTTTAGAGAGACAGAGAGAGCACGAGGGGCCAAGAGAAAGAGGGAGAAAGAAGCACACACGGCACTGAGCGTGGAGCCTGTCGCGGGCCCAATCTCACCACCCTGAGATCACGACCTGAGCCAAAATCAGGAGCAGAGGCTTAGCCCCCTGAGCCACCCAGGCGCCTGTCCGAAGACAGATTTTAAAGCATCTAGGAAAAGCAAAGTGGAATGCAGACCCTGCAGGAAGGGTTTCCGTCCCGTGTTGGTAATACCCTCCAATAAGTTTCTGTAGCCCACGTAGTTTGTAAGAAAAGGGAGATTTACTCTTTTCTCATCAACTGAGGTGGGGATAGGTTTGGATGGGGCCACTGACAAGGTACACATCTCTCGGAAAGCCTCCATGGGCCTTATTTACCCTTCCTGCAAGATAGAGATGATGTGAACCTAACTCGGGTTTAGGACCAAACTGGAAAGGACAAGCCTTACATCAGATGGGGTGCAGAGCCGAGGATTGTGAAAGACCAATGGGAAGCTGCTGGAAACAGTGTCCTCAGGGGCTGTCCTAAAATAGAACCAGATTAGCAGGTGACTGGTGACCGTAGAGGTCTTTAATCGAGCACCGAGCCTGTTACCATGACACATCAGAGAGGCTGTTGATTGTCAAACAGAACAATCTGTTGGCTGAATATTCCCGCTGGATGGTAGCTAACATTATCATGTGCCAGGCTCTGCTCTAGAGGCATTTCACATGTCCGTGCACTTGGGCTTTGCAGCAGCCCAGGAGAGGGCACCCGGGTACAGGGGACGAATCAAAAGTACAGAGAGTTAAACAACTTGCTCAGAGCTGGGCCTTGAACCCGTCCAGTCTGGGGCCAGGGCTCATGGTCTTCATCGGTATTATTAGTATTTCTTAGGATTAAGTTCCTGCTTAGAAGCACATGGGAAAGAGAGAAGGTGGAAAGTGGCAGAGAGTAAGCCTGTGCGGGCAGTTAGATCCGTGGAGGGAAATCGTGCACCCGCGAGAGCGTGGCGCAAGAGAGCACAACTATCTCATGCAGCCGACACAGATTTGGAGAACTGTGGGCTCTAAGAGAAATAAGAGAAATAAGAGGCCTACAAAATACATGGGGCAAGGAGAAAAATGGGTTAGAAGGAGAACAATAATAACTTGAGTATGGTTGAGTTTTATAGAGAAGATTTGGAGAAATTGTATTGATTTGGTGAAAAATTACAAGTCGTAGACACAAATGTATATACATAATTAATTTTTATAAGGACCTGGAAAGAAAAAAAGGAATGTCTATTTTTTTGGGAAATATTTTATTTATTTATTTGAGATAGAGAGAGCAGGCAGAAGCAGGGGGAGTGGCAGAAGGAGAGGGAGAAGCAGGCTCCCCACCAAGCAGGGAGCCCAGTGTGGGACTCGATCCCAGGACTCTGGGATCCTGAGCTGAACTGAATGCAGATACTCCACCGATTGAGCCACCCAGGAGCCTCAAAAGTAATGTCTGTTGAAAATACTTTGAGGGGCACCTGGGTGGCTCAGCCGGTTAATCATTCGACTCTTGGTCTCAACTCAGGTCTTGAGCTCAGGGTCATGAGTTTGAAAAAAAAAAAAAAAGAGAGAGAGAGAGAAATGAAAAGAAAATACTTTGAAAAGGAGCAAAGGGACCTAGACACATAAGTGCACTGCTGTTTTTGAAGATTGGATGTTGGGGGTGGGCAGTCAGGACAGCAACAGCAGATGCCACGCGTAGCAATGAAGAATGTGGCCTCCACTCCGGGCTTGGGGTCTTGAAGGAGGGACATAATATGAGGGACTCATGGGAGGAACTCTGGGAGAATTGAAGACCAAACATGATAGCACATAAAGTATTATGGTTCAAATAAGGTGTTACATTGAGATTATTTATGCGATTAGCTTTGGCAGCTAAGCTTTGTCTGTGCTGTAGTTACACGAACATTCCTCAGCCTAATAAACTTCGTACCTCTCTGGAAACCTGCTGCATGGGTTGGGCATGGGGTCGAGGTCAGAGAAATGTGGCCCATACACTTCCAGTGGTGACCTCGCTGGGACCAAGTGTTTCCAGCTTTATCTTACAACGGTGGGGACACCAGGGACCTCTGATGGGACCCAAGTGTAGATGCCTCAGGGAAGAAGTGGGGAGGAGGGAACTTATTGTATGCTGTTCACAGGATTGTGAACAATAGGATTGATCTCTCTTTTTTTAAAGATTTTATTTATTTACTTGACAGACAGAGATCACAAGCAGGCAGAGAGGCAGGCAGAGAGAGAGGAGGAAGCAGGCTCCCTGCTGAGCAGAGAGCCCGATGTGGGACTCGATCCCAGGACCCTGAGATCATGACCTGAGCCGAAGGCAGAGGCTTAACCCACTGAGCCACCCAGGTGCCCCAGGATTGATTTCTCTTCAGAGAGGACTAGTTGAGGCTAGGCTTCTGAGGCTTTCCATTTCTGGTGGTTATTCCACTTGATTTTTCCTATCCCTCCTAACAGCCGCCATTTTTTATCTCTCAGCAGTTCAAAAGTCCTCTGAGTACACCATAAGCCTATGACAAATCTGCTTCTCCGCGGTGTTGTGCTCCCTCTGCTGGAGACAATCATTTTTATCTTTTCTTAAGTGTTAGGTGAGAAAGCACAGAATGTCATCAAGGACTGCCTTGTTTCTCAAGAGAACGAAGAGGAGGGATAGCTGTTTGCTGGGATGGACGGTGGGTATCTTGCCTAGATGTAGGGAGATGGGCCCCCAGGTTTGTCTTCCACTCCGACCAGCGTTTCCACTCACCCACTCTGACTAGACCCATGTTTTGATATCATACACCTTCAGTCTGTTGACTTGGTTGTCCTCTAGCTGTTAGTCTCCCCCTAGCGATCCACCAGGACCCCATGGCAGGCACTTGAACTCTCTTAATAGTTCCCTCAATTTCTTTGAACCCATGTCCTGCAACTGTACCCGTTGAACGAACCCAACTCTGGATTCCTGACCACAGCAGCCCCGCCAGCCAGCGCCCTGCCAGAGCAGCCCCTGGACCACTGTGTCTTGACCCAGAGCATCAACCCCAGAGGACAAGGACAACCACTTCGGGGTGAAGGATCTCCTGACAATTGCTTAGTTGCTCCCCCGCATCCATGCCATGTGCCAGATCACGAGGAATGAGAATTCATGACCCACCCCTAGCTGCCTGGCCTCCCTCTAAGACACTACTAGATTCTGAGAGGCCCAAGCACTACTGTGCAACAGGGAACATCTAGCCTTCCATTCTATTCTCACCTGTACCCCACGTGCTGTTCTGGGCCTCTGTCATTTCTGTGTTTCCTCCTCTTGACCAAACCTCCCACTCTCAAACTCTACATATGTGCTTGAAGACCAACAAACTCACTCATCTAATTCAATAAACTCCCATCTTCACTGAACATTCCCTTCTACAGCTCTGATTTTAAAAAGAAATCCTGGGGGAGCATCTGGGTGCTCAGTGGGTTAAGCCTCTGCCTTCATCTCAGGTCATGATCTCGGGGTCCTGGGATTGAGCCCCGCATCGGGCTCTCTGCTCAGCGGGGAGCCTGCTGCCCCCACCCCCTACCTCTGCCTGCCTCTCTGCCTACTTGTGATCTCTCTCTCCATCAAATAAATAAATAAAATAAAAAAAAAATCCTGGTTCCTGGACAAAATTTCTTCCCTAGCCTACTCAAGAGGAAGTTCCTCTGTATCTCACTCTCTGCATTCTCCAGGATGGTGGGGGGCTGACGTCCTGCTCAAGCCTCTATACTTCCTCCATCCTCTGCCATTTGGCTCTGGTGCTCTCACTCCCTGCTCACTGCTGTAATCTACTGATTCAGAGACACTTCTTATTTATGGAAAACTTTGGCATCAAACCATGGTGTAGCCTTGCCCTCTACACAACTCCTGTCATCAGTAGGAGTTATTTCAACTCCATGGAGATGGCCCATCCAGATGTGAGATCTTCAACTGTATGATCCATTCTCCACTCTACCTTAGCTACCTACTCCCTGGGCCATTTCGTTTCCCCAAATACTTTGCTGAAATTGCTGCTGTACACATTTCCTCTTTAATCAATCCTCTGGTCCTTTGGCTTGCTGTTCAAGTATTTCCTGCGTTGCTGCTCTTTGGCAGCACCAAGTCCCCCTGCCCCTCATTCCATCTGGCTTCTCCATCCACCAGCTTCCTCCTGTCTTCCTTCTGTATCCTACTTGGATTTCATGGTACATCATTTCATTCTTCTCTTGTCACCATCCTAATTCCTTGACCCTTTGTCCTTTTTCATTGTATTCTCTTTGCCAAACCACAACCCTAGATGAACCCAACCATCCTCCTCCGTAACTTGAACCACAGAATTCTGCTAGGGAAAATTACACAAGGCAGATTGCTATCATGAGAAAATCCTGGTCACTGACTCCAAATGAACACTGACCTGTGAACATTTTCCATGATTCTTTTATTATTATTAATTTAGGTACTGGTGGCCTACTTTCCAGATCTTAAATCTCTGTCCCCCTTTTATGTATGTCCCCCTCAGGAAGTGTTTTTCCCCCCCAATTCACAAGGAAGATGTAAACCATCAAGCAGAAACGTCTTTGACATCTCTTCACCAGATGAATAAAACTATTGTAGCTATCCCTATTCACCCTGACTTCCTTTCCAGTCCCACATTTTATCTAAGTCAGGCCCTCTACCTGTGTCAGCTGCACCCACCTTCTCAGAAAATTTTATCTATATTTTCAATCTCTCTCTCTCTCTCCTGGTTAATTTTATCAACATCGAAGCATGTTCAAACATCTTTAATAAATCCCCCCCCTAAGGCTACATTTCCATTCTGATACCACTCTATTCTTCCTCCCATCTTCAGAGCCAGCTTTCTTGGATGAGGTATCTAGATTCACTGGATCCATTTTTCCACATCCCATTTACTCCTTAACCTATTCAAATCCTGACTGGACCACAAAATGACCTACCTCCTACGGCTGCCTTCGGCTCAGGTCATGATCCCAGCGTCCTGGGATCGAGTCCCACATCGGGCTCCTTGCTCGGCAGGGAGCCTGCTTCTCCCTCTGCCTCTGCCTGCCACTCTGTCTGCCTGTGCTCGCTCTCTCGCGTGCTCTCTCTCTCTGACAAATAAATAAATAAAATCTTTTAAAAAAAATGACCTACCTCCTTGTTACTAAATTCAGGGGAGATTTTCCATCTTTATCTTATCTTACCTCTTGGGGGCACTTAGTGCAATTGACTTCTCCTTTCTTTCTTTGATGCTCGCTGGTGTCACTTGCCTTGTTTTCTTTCTATCTCTCCAGCCATTATTTGGTATTCTTTGCTTGCCATTTCTTCGTCACTTGACTTGGTATTTAGAATTTTTCAAGTCTCTGCCACAATGGCTCTTTTATTTCATTTCACCCTACATTCTCTCCCTAGGCAATCTCTTCTTCCACAGTTCCCTTTCTATCTATCTAACACCATAGTGTTAGAAGGTTGAGAAGGAAGATTGCAGAGGAGCTGTCGGGGAGAGATTCCTGGGAGCAAGCCAGAAAAACTGGCACTGATGGGAAGATTCCTGATAAAGCAATAAAGAAACGTTCCCACCAGGTGTATTTACAATTAGCTGAGTCAGCAGGACTGAGTTATTTCTTATGACTGACAGATCTCCCAAGACATTTTGTGGCAGGGTTATACATATTTTGTTTAGTTTTTATTTGAGAGGGAGGGAGGGAGAGAGAGGCTAAGGGAAGCTCAATAATGAGCCCAGACTCCTATTCCTGGAAATGGCAAAATTTGAAACCTGTGAGTCTCATCCTGGGCTCTTTTGCTGAGTCCCCAGAGACCAACAGATTGGCGGGTAAGCACTCGGGCTCTGCAGCCAGGCCGTGTGGGTGTGAATCCCAGCTTAGCCATCTCCCCAGTGAGTGCGTGGGTGAGGCATTGAAAGTCTGTGCCCCTGTCCTCCTTTGTAGGGTGGGGATAAGAATAGGACACACCTCATAAGGCAGTGGTGAGGCTTGAATATGCTGGCGTGTAAAAGCTCCATTATGCCCACTAAATGATCAACGGGTGTTAGTTCTTGCTACACTCCCTGCACTGTCAGCTCTCCCTTCTTCGGTCTCTTACGTTATCCCTACTCAGTACTCCTCAGTGCTCGATACTCAGTACTCCCCAGTACTCCTCCATACTTGAACTCAGTACTCCTCAGTAGAGCCTTCTCAGTTTTACATATAAACATTTAGCATGGTTTCTTGCACAAGCAGATACTGACTAAAGGTCACTTGAACTGTGCTGTGAAGCAGCCAGCATACTTAGGAACAAAAACTCTTGAGCCTGATTAATCTGGCTTCAAACCCCAGACCTGCTGCTTACTAGCTGTGTGCTCTTGAGCGAGTGACTTAAGCACTCTGCTCCCTAGCTTCCTCATTCAAAAATTAAGGGATAATCAGTATTTCCCACTTTAGAAGTTCACAGTGACAACTAGAGAAGTTATTATATGTGCAGGGTTTAGAACAATACCAGGTTCATCAAAAGCACTACGTAAAGCACTTGCTATTACTGTCATTTTCTTTCTAATGTGCCTGTCTTACCTCTCAAAGTAGATTGTAGGCTTTTTAGAACAATCAGCCTTCAAATCTCAGTGGCTAACGCAGCCACTGTTCATTTGCATCCCCATTCATGCACATTTCGGCATGGCTGTTCCACGTACGCCAGAAGCGTTGGCTTTCCTGTGTGTCTTTCTTCTAAGGGGCCCTGGTCCCTGACTTCATGGGGACCCTGGATCCTTTAGTTTTCTGGAAAAACCATCCTTAGCACATGGTCTGCCAGAAGAGAGAGCGGGAGATTTGGGTCATGCCTGGACACATGCGAGGCATTTCGCTTGCAGTTCATTGGCCATAACTCATCTTATGACCCACCTACATGCAAGGAGCTTGGGAAATACAGGCACTTCCTGTGCATCCTGGGGGACAGTGTCATAGTTTGCTTAACGCAGAGTCTGATCGCTGCCACACCAGGGATGAGATGGTTCCCCAAAGGAAAAGCAGGCTGATAGGAGCAGAGGAGTGGAAAATGCTGTTGATGTCACTACCTTCAGATTATTTAAAGATGATTTGCAAGGCCCAAGTGCCTCTCCACAATGTGATACTCATTGCTTTCATTTAAAGAAAAATGGGAAAGTGATTCCACAGCGTTGCAGTTCTCTGTGCCAGAATGGATGGATCCCAGCAGCATCTCAGAGCTCTCTTGGTTATGGCCTCAGCTCTTGATGTACTTGTCCTCAGTGCTGCACCCATAAAGTCCCTGCACAGGGCACTCGCTGGGCAGAGAGAATAGGGCATGTGGTGTGTCTTATGCTCGCTCCCTGTGCAGTTTGTGGAGAGGTGGGCTTCTAGCAAGCCCAGGTGCCTGGGGGCATGCCCAGTACAACAGCAGAGGGATCAAATGAGGTCTCGTTCTAGAGAGAAAGACAGACTTGTAAACAAACAACTCAAATTAGTGTTGTAATGGAACTATAAGCCACAAGAAACACAAGTGGGAGGTTGTACTAATTGAGGGAATGGGAAAGATTTCACAAAGAATTAATGAGTCTTAAACAACAAAAATGGAACAAAGACAAACATGGGGAAGTCTGCTCCTGCAGAGCTGGGACCCCCAGGCCCATCGTATTTACACCTCAGGCCCAGTTCATTTCCAAGGATACTAATCTGACGCTTGAACTTGAACTTATTATGAAACCGTGTTAGGACCAAGGTGAACAGATGTCCTGTTTCTCTGGTCCTTCTGTATTCCCCAAGAAATATTTGTCAGTTCTTAGTAACTCATTTGCAAACCTGACTCTTATCGAAACGCTATAATTTTCATAAGGGATTACTCCATTGGAATTATTAACGTCCTGCCTGCTTCTCATTCCCACTTCTTCATCTTCTCCACACCCCACCTGGCAGCTCAGCCTCCACTCATTCCAGAATGGCATTCCGTCCTTCTGGACCTTGCTTAGAAGACCGGTCCTTCACCTGATTGCCTCTAAATGCTTACCTCCACTTTCATATAGGGTCCTGTCTGCCCTCATCATGCCCTTTTCCTCCTGGCTGACAGACTTAAGACAGGATGGTCTCAGTTGACAAAGTATTTGTGGAGGGATTTGGAATGAAGCCTATTAAGAACTCAACTCCGGCAAGTTGCAAAGTTTTCCCACTAGATGGCAGCAGTGTACCAGCTCTGCAAGAGCAAGCTTCGGAATGCTTGAAACCGAGAACCCAATGCAACACCTGCCAGGGCACAGTTACCACTCTAAAGTCATGTGTTGGAGAGATGTTCTCTTTACATTGTATTTTAAGCAAGTCAAGGCATTATAACTGGGATAGGTAATAAGTTGCATTTTTACCATTGATGCAAGTTCATCTATCTATGCTAACTAAGGCTTAACACTCTAAATGAATGGAACATAGAACAAGTAAGCATTTTAAAATAACTATTTAAAAGCAAAAGTAAGGCATGGTAAGTGTAAAAAAGTATATAAAAAGCATAAAGCACAAAGAAGGCAATACATTTTGCTAGGTACATTCATGTATTCCGCCCCCAAACCCCCAGGAAAAAACCTGGTATCAGTCTGTATATATCATACAGAAATATTTTTTAATAATGCCATCTTTTAAAATATGTAATTACTTATTTGTCAGAGAGAGAGAGAGAGCAAGCAGAGGGAGGGCAGAGGGAGAGTCCCCAGTAATGCCATTTTTTTTAGGAGTATTTTTTTAAGATTTTATTTATTTATTTGACAGAAGGAAACACAGCAAGAGAGGAACAAGCAGGGGCAGAGGGAGAGGGAGAAGCAGGCTTCAAGTTGAGCAGAGAGCTGGATGCCAGGCTTGAACTCAGCACCCGGGGATCATGACCTGAGCAGAAGGCAGACACTTAATACTGAGCCACCCAGGCGCTCCCCCCCCCAACGCCCAGTAATGTCATTTTTCTTTTTAAAATATTTTATTTATTTATTTGACAGAGAGAGATCACAAGTAAGCAGAAAGACAGGCAGAGAGAGGGTGGGAATCAGGCTCCCTCCTGAGCAGGAAGCCCCATGCGGGACTCAATCCCAGGATCCTGAGGTCATGACCTGAGCCCAAGGCAGCAGCTTAATCCACTGAGCCACCCAGGCACCCTAGTAATGTCATTTTTAATGGCCAGTTAGTAGCCCATTCTAATAAAGTGTAATGTATTTGACCATTCCCCTGTTCTTATTGTTGGTTTTCATTTTTCTCTGTTATAACTCATTCTTTAATGAATACGCTTGCAGATAGATTTGTGTTCGTTCATGATTTTAGGCTTAGTACAAATTGCTAGGAACCAATTATTTAGTCAAAAATTTTAAGACTGTGATATGCATTGTCAAAATGACCATCAGAAAATATTTACCTGAGCGCCCTCACATCCTCACTTACACCGAATATACTAACTGTAAAAATAGCAAGAGAATTCTATTTTTGTGTATTTATAGTTCTTTGATAACTTTGAGTACTTTGATTATTTTTATTGATTTCACTTTCTTATACTTATATTTATTATTTATATTTGTGTTTATTCTTCACGAATTGCATATTAACGTCATTTGTCCATTTAAAATGTACAGTGCTTATTATTTCCACTGATCTGTATAATCTTTGTATACAGATATTTACCCTTTCTCTTTAATGTATTTAATGTATTTGCAAATATTTCCCTAAATCATCCTTTGCTTTTAAAAAAAGATTTATTTACGTGTTTGTTTATTTTAGAGAGAGAGAGAGTGAGAGAGTGTGTGTGTGAGTGGGGGGAGAGCGGCAGAGGGAGAGAGAGAACTCTGCTGATTGAGGAGCCTGATGTGAGGCTCAATCCCAGGACCCTGAGATCATGACGTGAGCTGAAACCAACAGTCGGCTGATTAGCTGTCTGAGACACCCAGGTGCCCTGTTCATCATTTGCTTTAAAAAAATTTTTTTAAATTTATTTTTAAAATTTCTTTTCAGTGTTCCAGAATTCATTGTTTATGCACCACACCCAGTGCTCCACGCAATACGTGCCCTCCTTAATACCCACCACCAGGCTTACCCAAACCCCCACCCCCTGCCGCTTCAAAACCCTCAGGTTGTTTTTCAGAGTCCACAGTCTCTCATAGTTCATCTCCCCCTCCGATTTCCCACAACTCCCCTCTCCTCACCATCTCCCCATGTCCTCTGTGTTATTCCTTATGCTCCACAAGTAAGTGAAACCATATGATAATTGACTCTCTCTGCTTGACTTATTTCACTCAGCATAATCTCTTCCAGTCCCATCCATGTTGATATAAAAGTTGGGTATTCATCCTTCCTGATGGAGGTATAATACTCCATAGTGTAAATGGACCACATCTTCCTTATCCATTCATCCATTGAAGGGGATCTTGGTTCTTTCCACAGTTTGGTGACCGTGGCCATTGCTGCTATGAACATTGGGGTACAGGTGGCCCTTCTTTTCACCACATCTGTATCTTTGGGGTAAATACCCAGTAGTGCAATTGCAGGGTCATAGGGAAGCTCTATTTTTAATTTCTTAAGGAATCTCCATACTGTTCTCCAGAGTGGCTGCACCAACTTGCATTCCCACCAACAGTGTAAGAGGATACCCCCTTCTCCACATCTTCTCCAACACATGTTGTTTACTGTCTTGTTAATTTTGGCCATTCTAACTGGTGTAAGGTGGTATCTCAATGTGGTTTTGATTTGAATCTCCCTGATGGCTAGTGATAATGAACATTTTTTCATGTGTCTGTTAGCCATTTGTATGTGTTCATTGGAGAAGTGTCTGTTCATGTCTTCTGCCCATTTTTTGACATGATTTGCTTTTTAAAAATATTTTATAAGTCTGCTAGTTCTTTAAAAGCTTCATTGGGGTATAAGTGAAATATACTAAACTATACATATTAAAGTGAACAATCTGGTGTTTGGATACCTGTGCACTTGTATGACACCATCACCAGAATAAAGATAACCAGCAGATGCCCCTGTATTTCATTGTGCCCATGTAATTCATGTCCCTTCCCCCACACCATTCCATCCCCAGGCAGCCGTTGATCTGCCTTCTGTCCCTAGCAACTAATTTGCATTTTCTAGAATTTCATATAACTGGAATCCTATAGTATGTATGATTCATTTTTGCCTGGCTTCTTTCTCTTAGTATAATTATTTCTCTATTCATGCATGTTGTTGCATCTAGTTGTAGTAGTTCATTCCTTTCCATGGCTGGACTGTGTTACCTTGCATAGAAGTTGTTTATCCATTTACTTGTTGACAGTCATTTGGATCGTTTCCACTTTTTTGCTACTACAGTAAAGGCTGCCATGAGCTTTCAGGTACATTCTTTTTATGGACATCTGCATTTGTATGTAAACACCTAGGAATGGTTTTTAGATCATATGGCATGTTTCATTAAAAAAAAAATTGCCGAACAATTTTTCAAAGAGTCTGTGCCACTTTACATTTCCACCAGCAGGTATGAGGGGTCTAGTTGGTGCTTCCCCTAACCAACATGTGATGTGATCAGTCTTTTTAATATTTAAATTGTATTTCCCCTATGATGCATAATGTCAAACATCTTTTCATATACTTATTTACCATCTGTATATCTTCTTGGCATTGAACATTATCAATTTTTGAGGGTTTAAAAATATTCTGGGTTCATGTTTCTATCAGATGTATATCTTGCAAATATTTTCTTCAGTCTGTGGGATTGTCTTTTCATTCTCCATTGAAATGCTTCCACACTTCTATTAAAAAGCAGATGTTCATATGTGTATGGGCCTATTTCTGGACTTCTTATTCTGTGCCATTGACCTATTTGTGTATCTTGACACCAGTATTTCACTGTCTTGAAGTGAAACAAGTCTTAGAATCAGTTAGTGTTAGTCCTCAAAATTTGTTCTCTTTTCTAAAATTTGTTTTTTTAATTTTTTATTTAAAAATTTTTAATTTTATTATCATATTATGTATTATTTGCCCCAGGGATACAGTTCTGTGAATTATCAGTCTTATACAATTCACAGCACTCACCATAGTACATACCCTCCCCAATATCCATCACCCAGCCACCCCATCCCTCCCTTCACTCTCCCCTCCAGCAACCCTCAGTTTGTTTCCTGAGATTAAGAGTCTCATGGTTTGTCTCCCTCCCCGGTACCACCTTGTTTCATTTTCAAATTTGTTTTGGCTATTCTAGATCCCCTAAGTTTCCATATGAATTTTATAATGAGTGTCAATTTTTACAGAAAAAGCCTGATTGGGATTGTGTAGTAGATGAATTTGGGAAAGAATGGAAATTTTTACAACATTGAGTTTTCTAACCCATAAATAGAGTATATCTTTCCATCTTTTAAGGCTTTTATAAAATTATTTTCAGCATGTAAACTTTTATTTATTTTTTTAAATTTATTTATTTGTCAGAGAGAGAGGGAGAGAGAGAGAGCGAGCACAGGCAGGCAGAGTGGCAGGCAGAGGCAGAGGGAGAAGCAGGCTCCCTGCCGAGCAAGGAGCCCGAAGTGGGACTCCAGCCCAGGACACTGGGATCATGACCTGAGCCGAAGGTAGCCGCTTAACCAACTGAGCCACCCAGGCGTCCCTAAACTTTTATTTTAAATCTATTTTTACTTTTAATAATTTTGGAGTTACAGAAAATTTTGAAGATAGTACAGAGATTTCCATGCCCCCCCTTACCCAATTTCTCCTATCTTTAACATGTTAAGTAAGTATGGTACATTTGTCACATTTAATGAATAAATACTGATACATTATTAATAACTAAAATCTATATTTTATTCAAATTTCCTTAGTTTTTACCTAATGTGCCTTTTATTTTTTTTCATGTTTTATTTTTTATTTAATTTAAAAATTTAAAAAATTTTTTTAAAAACATATAATGTATTTTTATCCCCAGGGGTACAGGTCTGTGAATCACCAGGTTTACACACTTCACAGCACTCACCATAGCACATACCATCCCCAATGTCCATAACCCCACCCCCCTCTCCTGACCCCCCTTCCCCCAGCAACCCTCAGTTTGTTTTGTGAGATTAAGAGTCACTTATGGTTTGTCTCCCTCCCAATCCCATCTTGTTTCATTTATTCTTTTCCTACCCCCGAATCCCCCATGTTGCATCTCCACTTCCTCATATCAGGGAGATCATATGATAGTTGTCTTTCTCCGATTGACTTATTTCACTAAGCATGATACCCTCTAGTTCCATCCACGTCATCGCAAATGACAAGATTTCATTTATTTTGATGGCTGCATAGTATTCCATTGTGTATATATATACCATACCTTTTTTATCCATTCATCTGTTGATGGACATCTAGGTCCTTTCCATAGTTTGGCTATTGTAGATATTGCTGCTATAAACATTCGGGTGCACGTGCTCCTTCGGATCACTACGTTTGTATCTTTAGGGTAAATACCCAGTAGTGCAATTGCTGGGTCATAGGGTAGTTCTATTTTCAACTTTTTGAGGAACCCCCATGCTGTTTTCCAGAGTGCTTGCACCAGCTAGCATCCCCACCAACAGTGTAGGAGGGTTCCCCTTTCTCTGCATCCTCACCAGCATCTGTCACTTCCTGACTTGTTAATTTTAGCCTTTCTGACTGGTGTGAGGTGGTATCTCATTGTGGTTTTAATTTGTATTTCCCTGATGTCGAGTGATGTGGAGCACTTTTTCATGTGTCTGTTGGCCATCTGGATGTCTTCTTTGCAGAAATGTCTGTTCATGTCCTCTGCCATT
>PISX010004327.1:0-121773 GCA_004024625.1 Mellivora capensis
AAAAAAAAAAAAAGAGTCGCACACTCTATACTGACTGACCCAGCCAGGCGCCCCTTGCCAAACTGTTCTCTCAGTTGGCCACACCACTTTACATTCTCACCAGCAGTGTATAAAGGTTCCAATTTCTCCATATCCTTGCCAATTCTTATGGTCTTTGTAATTAGATACACAAGTGGATGTGATTATCTCATGGTTGGATTTACACCTCCCTAAAAACTGATGCAGAGTATCTTCTCATGTTCTTATTGGCCACTGTGTATCTTTTTTGGAGAAATGTGTATTTAGATCCTTTGGGCATTAAAAAAATTGGGCTACTTAGCTTTTTATCACTGAGTTGTAAGTGTTCTTTATATATTCAGGATACTAACCCTTCTGAATTATAAATACTTTCTCCCATTCCTTGGGTTGTCTTTTCACTTTTTTGATGTTACTGTTTACAGCACGAGTCTTACTCTGATGACATGCAATTTATGTTTTTTATAGCTAAGAGGTTGATGCTCTATCTAAAAAAACACTGGCAAGACCAGGGTCATAAAGACTTACTCCTAGGTTGGGGTGCCTGGGTGATGCAGTTCATTAGGTATCTGACTCTTGGTTTCAGCTCAGGTCATGATCTCAGGGTTGGTGAGACTGAGCCTCTGCATTGGGCTCTATGTCGAGTGTGGAGTCTGTTTGGGACTCGTCTCCCTCTCTCTCTCAAATAATATAAATCTTAAAAAAAAAAAAAAGAGAGAGAGAGAGATTTATTCCTATTTTCTTTTAAGAGTTTAATAGCTTTAGCTCTTACATTCAGTCCTATGATCCACCTTGAATGGTATGAGAAAGGGATTCATTTCAAATGGATATCTAGTTGTCCTAATACTATTTGTTGAAGAGACCATTCTTTCCCTGTTTGTCTTGGCATTCTTTTTTTTTTTTTTTTTTTTTTTTTTAGGATTTTCTTTATTGGGGAGCCTGGGTGGCTCAGTAGGTTGAAGCCTCTGCCTTCGGCTCAGGTAGTGGTCTCAGGGTCCTGGGATCAAGCCCCGCATCAGGCTCTCTGCTCAGCGGGGAACCTGCTTCCTCCTCTCTCTCTGCCTGCCTCTCTGCCTACTTGTGATCTCTGTCTGTCAAATAAATAAATAAAAATCTTAAAAAAAAAAAAAAGATTTTCTTTCTTTATTTATTTTTTTTGAGAGAGAAAGAGAATGAGAGAGAGCAAGCAAGAGGGGGGAAGGTCAGAAGAAGAAGCAGACCCCCTGCTGAGTAGGGAGCCTGATGCAGGACTCAATCCTGGGACTCCAGAATCGTGACCTGAGCCAAAGGCAGTCGCTCAACCAACTGAGCCACCCAGGAGCCCTTGGCATTCTTTTTTGTAATTAAGTTTTAAAATTTTAATTTCAGTACAGTTAACACAATTATTAGTTTCAGCTATATAATAAAGTGATTCAACAATTCTATACATTACTCAGTGCTCACCATGATAAAGGTACACTTTTGTCTTGATATTCTTGCTGGAAATCAACTGACCATAAATGTAAGAATTTAGGGGCACCTGGGTGGTTCAATGGGTTAAGCCTCTGCCTTCGGCTCAGGTCATGATCTCAGGGTCCTGGGATCAAGCCCCGCATCGGGCTCTCTGCTCAGCGGGGAGCCTGCTTCTCCCTCTCTCCCTGCCTGCCTCTCTGCCTACTTGTGATCTCTGTCTGTCAAATAAATAAATAAAATCTTTTTAAAAAATGTAAGAATTTAATTCTGGGCTCCCATTTCCATTGATCTATATGTTGGGTCTTATGCCAGTACCACACTGTTTTTTTATTTTACTTTGTTTTTTGTTTTTTTTTTTTAAATTTATTTATTTGTCAGAGAGAGAGGGAGAGAGAGAGAGCGAGCACAGGCAGACAGAGTGGCAGGCAGAGGCAGAGGGAGAAGCAGGTTCCCTGCCGAGCAAGGAGCCCAATGTGGGACTCGATCCCAGGACGCTGGGATCATGACCTGAGCCGAAGGCAGCTGCTTAACCAACTGAGCCACCCAGGCGTCCCTTTTACTTTGTTTTTAAAGATTTTATTATCTGTCAGAGAAATATAGAGAGAACAAGTAGGGGGCGCAGCAGGCAAAGGGAGAAGCAGACTCCCCTCTGACCAAGGAGCCTGATGCAGGACTCGATCCCAGGACTCGATCCCTGGAATCATGGCTTTAGCTAAAGGCAGATGCTTAACTGATTGAGCCATCCGGGCATCCCAGCACCACACTGTTTTGATTATTATAGTTTTGTAAATTTTATTTTATTTTAATTTTTTAAAATTTATTTGACAGATCACAAGTAGGCAGAGAGACAGGCAGAGAGAGAGGGGGAAGCAGGCTCCCCGCTGAGCAGAGAGCCCAACACAGGACTCAATCCCAGGACCCTGAGATCATGACCTGAGCTGAACGCAGAGGCCCAACCCACTGAGCCACCCAGGCACCCCTATAGTTTTGTAAATTTTAAAATTTTGTAAATTTTCTCAATCAGGAACTATAAGTCCTCCAACTTTTTTTAAAATTGTTTTGGCTATTCTGGGTCCCTTGAAATTACATATAAATTTTAGAATCAGCTGTCGATTTCTGCAAAAAGTCCAAGGGATTCTGATAGGAATTGTATTGAGTCTACAGATCAATTTAGGGGATACTGGTATCTTAATATTTAGTCTCCTGATCTATGAACATGGGATACCTCTCCATTTATTTAGATCATCTTTAATTTCTCTCAACAATATTTTATAGTTTTCAGTATATGAGTCTTTTACTTATTTTGTCAAATTTATTCATATTTTATTCTTTTTTTTAAAGATTTACTTTTAAGTAATCTCTACACCCAACATGGGGCCTGAATTCACAACCCCCAGATCAAGAGTCACATGCTGTACCAACTAGGCCAGCCAGGTATCCCTATTTATGTTTCTTTTTTTTTTTAAGATTTTATTTATTTATTTGACAGACAGAGATCACAAGTAGGTGTAGAGGCAGGCAGAGAGAGAGAGAGGAGGAAGCAGGTTCTCCACTGAGCAGAGAGCCCAATGCGGGGCTCGATCCCAGGACCCTGAGATCATGACCTGAGCTGAAGGCAGAGGCTTTAACCCACTGAGCCACCCAGGTGCCCCTTATGTTTCATTCTTTAGGAAGCTATTACATATGGGATTATTTTCTTAATTTCATTTCTACATTGTTCAGGGCCAGGTATAGGAATACAATTTATTCTTATATATTTGGTCTTATATCCTGCAAGCTGGCTGAACTCACTTATTAGTTCCAGTAGTTTTTTATTACATTCTTTAGGATTTTCTATATATAAGATCACATAACCTGCAAATACAGTTTTACCTCTTCCTTTCCAAACTGGTTGTCTTTTATTTATTTTCCTTTCCCAAGTGCCCTTGCTGGAACCTCTAGTACAATGTTATATAGAAGTGGCAAGAGTTAATATCCTTTTCTTGTTCTTGATCTTAGGGGAAAAGCATCCAGTTTTTCATCATTAAGTAAGATGTGAGCTGTGGGTTTTTCATAAATAGGCTTTATAAAGTTAAAGAAATTCCCTTCTAGGGGTGCCTGGGTGGTTCAGTTGGTTGAGCGTCTGACTCTTGATTTCAGCTCAAGTTGTGATCTCAGGGTTGTGGGACTGAGACCCATATTGGGCTCCATGCTCAGCATGGGGTCTGCTTGTCCCTCTCCTTCATGCTCTCTCTCTAGAATAAAAAAATAAAAATCTTAAAAAAAAAAAAAAAAAGGAGGGGCGCCTGGGTGGCTCAGTGGGTTAAGCCTCTGCCTTCGGCTCAGGTCATGATCTCAGGGTCCTGGGATCGAGTCCCGCATCGGGCTCTCTGCTAGGCGGGGAGCCTGCTTCCTCCTCTCTCTCTCTCTCTGCCTGCCTCTCTGCCTACTTGTGACCTCTCTCTGTCAAATAAATAAATAAAATCTTTAAAAAAAAAAAAAAAGGAAATTCCCTTCTATACCCAGATGTTGAATGTTCTCATCAGAAACAGTACTGGATTTTGTTAAGTACTTTTTGTTCCAAGTACTGAAACAATCATGTAATTTTGTCTTTTAATCTATTAATATGGTATATAACATTAATTGGTTTTCAGATTTCACAGTAATCTTGCATTTCTGGTTCAAATTCCACTTGGTCGTGGTGTATAATCCTTTTTATATGTTGCAGACATTTGGTTTGCTAGTTATTTTGTTGAGGATTTTTACATCCACATTCATAAGAGATAAAGGTCTGTAGTTTTGACTGTCTGTGTGATTTGGCATCAGGGTAATACTGACCTCATAAAATGAGCTGGGGAGTGTCTGGATTATTATTATCATTTAAACTTTCTCTAGCATCTCCCATCTTGTCCCAAAGACTCCCTCCAGCTTCTGCTCCACATCTCTGTTCCCTTTATAGCAAAGCTTCTCTCAACAGATACGTATACAGTAGGCTTCCTCACTCTCTCCAGCTTGGCTGCTGCCCCAGCCACTTCACTGGCACCATTTGTAAAGGCCCCTTTTGCGTTTTACACTTATCAAAGCCAATGATTATTTCTCAGGCCTCATTTTGCTCTCAGAAGCGTGCAGTATGGGCGAGGCCCTCCTCCCACTTTCTTGGCATTCTAGATTTTCTTCCTAGGACCCAGGCTGCTTCTCAGCCAGTCAGCAAGACCCACTTCCTTCTTTGAAGTCTGCAATGTCTATAAATTGAATGTGCAGATAAATGCCCCAGGATCTTGTTAAAATCCAGATTTTGGGGGCATCTGGGTGGCTCAGTTGCTTAAGCACCTGCTTTTGGGGGTCCCGGGATCAAGCCCTGAGATGGGGGGGGGGTCCTTGCTCAGTGGGGTGTCTGCTTCTCCCTCTCCCTCTGCTATTCCCCCCTGCTTGTGCTTTCTCACTCTCTCTCCTGCTGTCAAATAAACAAAATCTTTTTAAAAGAATGTAGACTTTGATCCAGCAAGTTTGGGGTAGAGCTAAAGACCCTGTACATCCAGCAAGCTTCCAAATGATACTGATACTGCTGGTCTGGGGACCACACTTCAAGTAATAAAGCTGCAAAGAGTCCCACATTCTGGATATGTCTGCCTGCTACCCTGAGGTGTCTTTCAACTTGTTCCTCTATCCTCCATACTATCGTAGGCAGCACTAATGGTTCTCAAACTTTGTTCATATTAGATTCATCTAGGGAGATTTTAAGAATCCTCATGTCCAGGCCATATCCTGGATATAATAAATCCAAGTATCTAAATCTAGGGCCGAGGCATCAGCATTTTAAAGCACTCCAGCAGTACCTGTGTGGCTCAGTTAAGCGTCCGCCTTTGGCTCATGTCATGATCTCAGGGTCCTGGGATCGAGCCCCATGTAGGGCTCCCTGCTCAGCAGGGAGTCTGCTACTCCCTCTCCCTCTGCCCCCCGCCCCCCGCTCCGTGTACTCTCTCAAATAAAGAATCTTAAAACAAAAACAAAAACAAAAACAAAAAACCAAGACACTCCATTGACTCCAAAATGCAGCCAAAATTAAGCCAAAACTAAGACTGTACCTGAATCTTCGCTACTCAAAGTGTGTTCCAGGTACCAGCTATATTAACATTATCACTTAGGAAAGCAGAATCTCAGCCCTAACCCAGACCTCCTGAATCAGCATCCACATTTTAAGAAGAGTCCAGGTTACTCATATGTGTGTTAAAATCTCAGAAATGGTGATCTATGTGCTGACGGATTCCAAATGGTTATTTTTTTTTTAAGATTTTATTTATTTATTGAAGAGAGAGAGTGAGAGTGAGCGAGAGAGAGCATGAGCCGGAGGGGAGGCAGAAGGAGAGGGAGAAGCAGATTCCCCGCTGAGCTGGAAAGCCCAATGTGGAGCTGGATCCCACAACTCTGGGACCATGACCTGAGCTGAAGGCAGACACTTAACAGACTGAGCCAGCCAGGTGCCCCAGATTCCAAATAGTTATTGCCAGTCCTGAGATCCAACCTCCATACCTAAGTGCCACTTTGACATATACCTAGCCATCTCACACTTAATTTGCTCCAGAATGATATCTCTGCTTAAACTTGTTCCTCCACATTCTAGCCAATGACACCATTATTCCTAGTCATTCAGTCCACAAACCTAGGAGTCATTTCTGAGTCCACTATGTCTCTCATTCACCCATTCAATCCACTGAGTAGTCCCGATGAGTACCACCAAATCCATCCCCAGTACATCCATAGCTCTCCAGAAGCATACTCCCCCAGGACCCCGGGATTATGACCTGAGCCAAAGGCAGACACTTAATGGACTGAGCCACCCAGGGGCCCTTACACTATTTCTTAAACAAGCTAAGTTTATTCTAGTCTTAGAGCCTTTGCACTTGCTTTTCCCTCTGTTTGGAAATTTCTTCCCCCAGATCAGTCCATAGCTCTTTCTGGTCATTCAGGTTTATATTTAAATGAGAGGCTTTCCCTGACCACAGCCCCACTCCCAATCTAAAGCCTCCATCACCCTGATGAGTGCATTATTAGCATTTATTAACATCTGAAATCACCCGTTCCCTTTATTTTTGACTTAAGGTCTGGCTCCCCCAGCCGACCAGAGACTTTGTCTTCCTCATTGCTGCGTTTCCAGCACCTGGACAGTGCCTGGAATGTGGTAGGTGCCTAACAAATATCAGTGTAATGGCGGAGAACAGCTACATTTCTACAAAATGTAGAGCAATCTGCATTTGGGGAAGTTTAGTCCCTTCTTGCTTATGATCTATAAGTCTGAACCCCGTGGCGGGGTGTACCTACAGCAGCTCTGAGGCTGGCTGTCAGGATTCTGGGTTCCTTGGGAGAAACGGACTGACGCGGGTTCGAATTCCGACCTAGCTCCCAACTTGCGGTGTGACTTCGGGAGAGGGCCTTAACCTCTCTGAGCTTCAACTGTCTCATCTGCAAAATAGGAGATTAGGGACGTGGGGAGGGGAGTACACCGAGAGCGGCCTTTCCCAGCACGTCCCCGCCCGCATCTCAAAAGGTCATGGTGCCCTGGCCCAGCAGCTGCGTCGCTCTGGGCCGCCCTCCCGCCCTGCCGGCCCAGAACCTGCCGCCCAGGACCCAGCAGTTCGAGGTCGCCTTCCCACGGGCCACCTACATACTCACGCAGCAAGCCGCGGGCTCTGGACCCACTTGGTCTGGACTCTGGGCGCCGCCATCTTACGCAGATTGCTTCCAGGTCACGGGCCACCATGGTGACAGCAAATCGAGAACGCCGATTTAGAGAGGTCCCGCCCCAAATGGAGGATCACCAATAGAAAGGCAGAAAGACCTTGGTCCCGCCTCATACCGACCCAGGTCCCATCCCGATTAAGGCTGGGAAAAGAGTGACTGGACTGACCCGGGCTGGGAGGCTGGACCGGTGAATGTGAGAAATGCAGTGTCTGGGTCCCTGGATTTGGACTTATCTTCCCTTTGTGCAGCAGGCCTGTGATCCCGGATAATCCCCTTGCCTTGGGTCATGGCGACATTGGAGATCGTGCAGCTGGCATCCTCCCCGCTGGCTGTGGGAGCTGGGCAGTTGGGCAGAGACGGTACTTGGGATTCACAACTGACCACAGCGCAGTGACCACTCCAGCCCATCCCTATGGCGGTCCCCCTCCCGTGGCTCGGCCTTCTGACTTCCTGCACCAAATGAGCTTCTGGGCGCTCCGCTAGCTCGTATCCGGCAGCCTCTAGTTGGCCCAGGAGTGCTTTGGACTCAAACAAATGCCTCCAGTGGGACTTCAGGTAGTGAGTGCCTTGCAGAGAGAGGGGCGGAGCCTAACTTGCCGCCCTCCAGGTGTGTATCATTGTCCTCTCGGTTGCCATCAGCGCTCTCAACAATCAACGGAGACAATCAACATCGACTTTACTCTTACAGAGTCAGTGGGGCCTGGGCCCTGGGTAGGGTGTGTGGGGGAACCGGAGGGGCTCGAGGGGGACATTCTCCATTTCACTCCCACCCCTACTCTGCACTCCTGTGGGTGTGGGGAGCTGGCAGCATGGGAAAGTGGAGTGGACACGGCTAAGGATGGCCAGGTGATAAGGGTGAGCAGATGACAAGGGATTTCTTCAGGAAGGTTCTCAGATTGAGGCTGGCCCAGCTGAGGAGGTTCATTGGCCAGTCTGTTGTCTCTCTCTACCCTAACCCAGGCAGAGGTTGACCCAGGGCCTCGACCCCTCCATGCCAGGCCCCTAGCTGCTCTGTCCAGAGCTGTCCAGGGTTCGGTGGGCTGCCTGCTCACCCCACGGACTGTAGCTGCTGCCTCTGGTTACCTGCCCAATGTCATATAGGATCGAGCTAGGTGGGACCCCAAGGTCACATTCACACAGTTCCCTGCACCCTTCTGACCCCTGCTTCCTCCAGACCTGGTGGTGATTCTCCACACCTGGGATCAGATGTTCCTGTGTTACCATGAGGTTTCTCTCTCTGGCTTCTACTGCTTTGGTAAAGACCCCTGGACACACACACCCCTCCCCTGCTCCATGCCCACATATATTGAGCATTGCCCGTGGGCCCAGTTACCATAAACTCCATGAGGATGGAGGGGTGCGGTTTGTTATGTGTGGTGTCCCTAGCTCTATGGACAGGGCCTGGAACGGGGTACACACTCAATAGATGTTAGTTACAATAATGAATAAATTAATGGAAGAATGGGCCTGATGCTCCTCCCAATCTTGAAACCCTACCAACAGTCACTTGTGACAGCCCCATGCAGCTCGCCTTCCGCATGCCTGACTAATTACCCTACCACTGCCTTTCCCCCTCTTTCCCCAGCCCCAGGGCAGTGTGCATTACCTCGTAGACTTCTATGTCTATGCCAGTGAGGGTCTGCTCAAAGCCCTTTGTTAATCTTGGGCACTTGGGTTTGGGATCTTCCTGGTCTTCTCCTGCATCCCCCTCCCCTTCCTTCAAGCTCCGATCCTCCAACTGACCTATCCACAGTTGGTTCCTGAGTACATCGAGCTGCCCCTGAAACTCACTAGTGGCCTTGCTACATAGTCTATGTAGCTGACATCATTATGATGCCATTCTCAAAGCCGAGGGGTTTTGACCGTGTCTCTGCTGGTCCCGGACCTCCTCAGCATGTTGTAGATGTACCAGTTCACACTGTCCAAGGCCTGAGGCAGAGGAATTCTCATGACCCAGAGCAGAGAGTGGGAAGTTATTGAAAAGATCCAGAAGAGCTTCCTGCGGCAGACTTGGACCCAGGGCCAAAGAGTGTAGGGGGTTGTACCCAGGAGCCTGTGGCTCTTCCCACCCCACCATGGAGAAGCCTCATACTCACTCAACAGGAATTCATTGAGTGCTGCCTTTGTAACAGGTCTGTTCTAAGCATTGAGGAAGAACAGTGAGCACAGACAAATTCTTGGGGGAGACAGATAAAAGACCCTCGTTCTATAGAAACTCTTACAACTACTTACAACTTGAAAAAAATTAAGTGCAACTTCAAATCATCTGATTGACATTAATTGCTTCTCAGCCTTTTAGCTAAGATCAAGTGCATCATCTTGTTAATGTTAATCTACTTGGAACTTGGGACATTGACCTATTGTAATTAACAAAAAAGTTTAGTCCCTTCTTGCTTATGTATAGAACCAGATTCTGTGTGTCGTGTGTATAATTTAAGTATTTAGATTTATGCCTTCCATCAATCTGTCATCTCAATACATTTATCAATTCAACAAGTATTTATGTTTTATTTATTTATTTATTTAAAAGATTTTATTTATTGGGACGCCTGGGTGGCTCAGTTGGTTGGATGACTGCCTTTGGCTCAGGTCATGATCCCGGAGACCCGGGATCGAGTCCCGCATCGGGCTCCCGGCTCCACGGGGAGTCTGCTTCTCCCTCTGACCTTCTCCTCGCTCATGCTCTCTCACTGCCTCTCTCTCAAATAAATAAATAAATAAATAAATAAAATCTTTAAAAAAAAAAGATTTTATTTATTTGACAGACAGAGATCACTAGTAGGCAGAGAGGCAGGCAGAGAGAGAGGAAGGGAAGCAGGTTCCCTGACATGCAGAGAGCCTGATGCAAGGCTTCATCCCAGGACCCTGGGATCATGACCTGAGCCAAAGGCAGAGACTTTAACACACTGAGCCACCCAGGCGCCCCTATTTATATGTTTTAAAAAACAAGTTCAGGTTGTGTGCTAGATCTAGAAGGAGATGTAATATTAATTTGAGAATAGGTAAAGAAATTTAAGTTCTCCACCTGGGGGTCTGGGTGGCTCAATTGGTTGAGTGCCCAACTCTTGGTTAGGGCTCAGGTCATGATCTCAGGGTCATGGGACTGAGCCCTACCCTGGGCTCTGTGCTCAGTGTAGAGTCTGCTTGGGATTTCCTCTCCTTTTTCCTCTGCCCCTACCCCCTGCTGGCATGCACTCCTGCGCTCTCTCTAAACAAATAAATAAAATCTTTAAAAAAAAGAAACTTAAGTTCTCCAAGTATTTAGAATTTTCCAAGGAAGGACATATTTTCATGAAGTAAAAATGTAAAATACTACATGTGATTATAACTGAATGTTGACATTAATAAAGGAATTTTAAAAAGAAATATTTTATAGCTTGAGCTATGTCATGATTACACAGGTGTATATGTATGGAAACATTCATCGAGCTCTCCATTAAGATTTGTACATTTTGGAGCGCCTGGGTGGCTCAGTGGGTTAAGCCTCTGCCTTTGGCTCAGGTCATGATCCCAGGGTCCTGGGATCAAGCCCCACCTCGGGCTCTCTGTTTGGCGGGGAGCCTGCTTCCTCCACTCCCTCTCTCTGCCTGCCTTTCCACCTCCTTGTGATCTCTGTCTGTCAAATAAAAAATTTTTAAAAAAGAATATTAAGAAAAAGAGTTGTACATTTTAAGGTAATAGCTCAATTTAAAAGTTTTTAAACATGATAAATGATTCACTGAGCTATAATTTACACACCTTTCTGTATGTATAATGTATTTTAAAAGTCTAGACAAGTGTCTGAGGATTTGAAGAAAGTGGAACGCTTGTACATTGCTGGTGGGAATATAAACTGGTTCAGCCACTAAGGAAAAAAGTATGGCGGTTCCTCAAAATATTAAAAATAAAACTATCATATGATTCAGCGATGCCATTTTGGGGTATATACTCAAAAGAATTAAAAGCAGGGACTTGAACAGATAGTTACACACCCATATTCATGGCAGCATGATTCACAATAGCAAAGGCAACTCCAGTGTCTTTGGATCATGAATGGATAAACAAAACGTGGCATACACATACGATGGAATATTATTCAGCCTTAAAAGTTAAAGAAATTCTGACACATGATACAATATGGACGAACCTTGAGGACATGGTGCTAAATGAAATAAACCAGCCACAACAGGACAAATACTGTATTATTCCATTTATATGAGGTCCTAGAAAAGGCAAATGATAGCCACAAAAAGTAGAATGGTGGTTGTTAGGAGCTGGAGGGAGGAGAGCATGGGGAGTTAGCATTTACCGGCTACAGCTTCAGTTTTAGAAGATGGAAGAAAAGTTCTGGTGATGGATGGTGGTGACGGTTGCACAGCAATGTGAAGGTACTTAGTAACACAGAACTGGACACTTAAAAATGGTAAATTTGGGGGCACCTGGGTGGCTCAGTGGGTTAAAGCCTCTGCCTTCCGCTCGGGTCATGAGCTCAGGGTCCTGGGATCGAGCCCCACATCGGGTTCTCTGCTCAGCGGGGAGCCTGCTTCCTCCTCTCTCTCTGCCTGCTTCTCTGCCTACTTGTGATCTCTGTCAAATAAATAAATAAAATCTTTTAAGTAATGGTAAATTTTATGTTATGTACATTTCATCACAATTTTTAAAAAGGGTACTTAAAAAAAAAAAAAAAAGACAAGTGATAAGAGATGAAGTCAGACTGGAGTACTGGGCTCCTGGGCTGGAGGAGCAGGAGTAGGGGGGTAAGGGGTGGGAAGAGCCAGTTGAAGGCTATTAACCTTTTAGTTATATAACTAAATATAATATAATAACTAATAAATAACTAATATAACCTATTAGTGCATAAAACCGAGGCTTGGCAGTTAACAGAGGCTCCAAGAGAGATGAGTCATCCGCCCCCGAATAGCCGTATCTGCAGTCCCTTGGCCTTCGTGACACATGGCACTGTCCTGGGGACTGGTGGCTACTCTTAGCGACGGGTAGGATGCCTCAAAGACTGCTAAACCGCCGCACTTCCGCTTCATTAAGAGTCCTGTGATTGGCCAGGCTGAAAGGAGCTCCAGCCAATCAACTGCGGGTCCAGGGGGCTTGTGCACCCCCACCCCAGCACGTTGACAGCCACGTGGGCAGCTGCTGGGAAAGCTCTTGCCCCTGGCTCCAGCGCCCAGCTCTGCGCAGGCGCACTTCGCTCTGCTCAACTGGGACGTGGGTGAGGGCCCGCGTGGGTGGTGATGGTGTCGCGGACCTGGCCGCGGCCTCCCGAGCTCCCAGTGTCCCTTCTCCTTTTGAGGCATTATGGCTCTCATTTTCTTATTTATCTTTAGAGAAGTAGTGGATTCAAACACAGGCATTTACACATATATTTTTTTGTATTTATTAACACAGAGCCCAACAGTTTGCGTGGAACCCTGATATAAACCCTCTAACGCAGAGTCCTCAAAACAACCCTAAGAAAAAAAGCAGCTTCACAGGGCTGGATCCTGGCGGACAGCTCCTTAACTAGGGATGGAGGTTAAAATCACCAGCAGTGAGTCACCCTGACATCAGAAGCCCCGGGTATGAGAAGGGAACATCACCTCTCTGGTATCCTTCCCAGTAATGTAAAAACCTCAGTCTAATCGACATAAACCAAACCGAGAGAGAGTCTACACAGTCGCTGGCCGGCTCGCTTCAAGAGTGTCAGGTCATGAACGACTGAGACTCTGTCACTGACTGGAGGAGTCCAAGGAGACATGACAACATAATGCAATGAGATCTTGGATTGGGTCCTGGAACAGTAAAAGGACCAGTAGAAAACCTGGAGAAAGCCAAATCAATTCTGTAGTTTATTAATAGTATTGTACCAAGGTTAAGTTCTTAGTGGTTTTTTTTTTTTTAAGATTTTATTTATTTATTTGACAGATAGAGATTACAAGTAGGCAAGAGGGGCAGGCAGGGGGAGAGAGGAGGAAGCAGGCTCCCGTGGAGCAGAGAGCCCGATGTGGGCTTGATCTCAGGACCCTGGGATCATGACCTGAGCTGAAAGCAAAGGCTTTAACCCACTGAGCCACCCAGGCGCCCCTCAAGTTCTTAGTTTTAAGAAATGTACTATGGTTTAAAAAAAAAAAAAAGAAATGTACTATGGTTATGTAAGATGTTAACACTGGGGGCAGCAAAGGTGAAGGGTATATGGGAACTCAATGCTATTTTTGCAACTTTTCTGTAAGTCTAAAATTATCTCAAAATAAAAAGTTAAAAAATAAACCTGGGAAGCAGGCACTATCAATATGCCCATTTTTCAGAGGAGGAAACTGAATCACAGAGAGGTTAAGATAGATACCTATCCAAGGTCACACAACCAGAAAGCACCAGAGCATGCCCCAAACCCATGGAATATGGATCCAGAGCCCACCCCCCCTGCCCAACTCTTTTTTTTTTAAAGATTTTATTTATTTGACAGACAGAGATCACAAGTAGGGAAGGAAGCAGGCAGAGAGAGAGGAGGAAGCAGGCTCCCTGCTGAGCAAGGAGCCGGATGTGGGACTCGATCCCAGCACCCTGGGATCATGACCTGAGCCGAAGGCAGAGGCTTTAACCCACTGAGCCACCCAGGCGCCCCTCCCCTGCCCAACTCTCAACACAGCACCACAGAACTGTTATGTCATTGACACAAAATGCTGGATACTCTGCCTTTATCTGTGTCTGTCTCACCTCTTCCCTGTTGATGGGCCTACAGAGTAATTTTATTAAAAGGCCACTGCAATAAATGTTCTTTTCACAGCTACACTTGTATTTCTTAGGTATATTCTTAAAAAAGATATTTTTCTGGATCTGAAGGTGTATTAGATAGCAGGATTCTCCAGAGAAACGGAACCAACAGAATAGAGAGCGGCAAAGACAAAGACTGTGTGTGTGTGTGTGTGTGTGTGTGTGTGTGTGTTATTATAAGGAAATGACTCACATGATTATGGAGGCTGAGAAGTCAAGTATCTGCTGTTGGCAAGCTGGAGACCCAGGAGAGCAGATGATGTAGTTCTAGTCCTATTCTGAAGCCCCGAGGACCCAGGGAGCCCATAAGTTCCAGTGTGAGGGCTGGCAGGCTTGAGACCCACGCTGATGTTCCAATTTCAGTCCGAAAACAGGAAAATACCGATGTCCCAGCTCAAAGAAGTCACATATAAGGAGTTTCTTTCTCTCTCTCTCTTTCTCCTTTCTATAGATTTTATTCATTTATTTATTCTTAAAATATTCTATTTATTTTTGCGTGCGCATGAGAGAGATCACGAACATCGGGGGAGGGGTAGAGGGAGAAGCAGACTCCCCGATGAGCAGGGAGCCCAATGCAGGACTCAATCCCAGGACCCTGAG
Source organism: Mellivora capensis (assembly GCA_004024625.1). Lineage (NCBI taxonomy): Eukaryota > Metazoa > Chordata > Mammalia > Carnivora > Mustelidae > Mellivora > Mellivora capensis. Next base: position 14,527 of record PISX010004327.1, read on the forward strand.
CCAAAGACAGACGCTTAACTGACTGAGCCACCCAGGGGTGCTTGAAGATCTTATTTTTAAGTAATCTCTACCCCCAATGTGGGACTCAAACTCACAATACCAAGATCAAGAATCTCATGTTCTACTGATTGAGCCAGTCAGGCACCCCATGAGGAATTTCTTCTCATTGAACAGAAAAGGTTAGCCTTTTTGTTCTACTCAGGCCTCCAACTGATTGAGTGAGGCCCATCCATATTGGGGAGGGCAATCTGTTTTACTGTCTATAAATTCAAATACCAATCTCATCCCCAAAATACCCTCACAGACACAACCAGAATAATGTTTGAATCTCTGGGTACCCTAGGGCCCAATCAACTTGATATATAAAATTAAGCACCAGAAAAGGTAAGGACTGGGGCACCAGGGTGGCTCAGTGGGTTAAAGCCTCTGCCTTTGGCTCAGGTCATGATCCCAGGGTCCTGGGATCGAGCCCCACATCGGGCTTTCTCCCTGGCAGGAAGCCTTCTTCCTCCTCTTGCTCTGACTGCCTCTCTGGCTACTTGTAATCTCTCTCTCTGTCAAATAAATAAATAAAATCTTAAAAAAAAAAAAGGTAAGGACCTTGTCAATTTGAAAGCTATCAACACATTGCCCACACCCATCAACCTCGTTACCACAGCTTCCCCAGCACCACCTGTTGTCAAATGTTCTGAATTTTGCCCATCTGGTAGGCTCTTCTTGTTCAACCGATGTTTTTCTTACAAAACATCTTGCAAAGCTCACAGCTGGACAAGGCAGTGGTGGAATGACCTACATAACCCCAGCCACATCCCCCATCCACCCTCCAACTGGTCTTCTAGGGGAAGGTTGGAATGGAAACACAAAAGAGACACTCAGCTCCACTGTCTTTAGTCCAGGAAGTGGCTGGAAAGTATGACCTTCCTCTGGGCATGGTTAAACACCAGCATTTCAGACAAATGTGGTTCGAGTCCTGGATCACCAGCTTTAATTCCATTTATCCAGGGAGCGTTTTTTTGAGCCCCTGTTGAGTGCAGGCACTGTACTGGCCAGAGTCAGAGCAGTGAACAAAACAAGCAAAGTCCAGGGGCCCTGGGTGTCTCAGTTGGCTAAGCAACCGCCTTCAGCTCAGGTCATGATCCTGGAGTCCCAGGATCGAGTCTGACATTGGGCTCCCTGCTCAGTGGGAAGTCTGCTTCTCCATCTGACTCTCGCCCTCTTGTGCTCTCTCTCTCATTCTCTATCTCTCTAACAAATAAATCTCAAAAACAAACAAAGCCCAGGATCTGTGGAGCTTTTATTCTCATAGGATGAAATAGAAGTAAGCAAAAGGAAATGATAAGAAAAAGAAAGCCTGGCAGGGAGACAGAGAGTGGTGGGGTTTTAAAAATTTATCTAATTTTTGTCATTAAAATACACTTTACAATGCCATATTAGTTTCAGGTGTAAATGGGAGCTTAAAAATGATATATTCTTAAAGATTTTGTTTAGTGGGGCGCCTGGGTGGCTCAGTGGGTTAAAGTCTCTGCCTTCGGCTCAGGTCATGATCTCAGGGTCCTAGGATCGAGCCCCACATCCAGCTCTTCCTCAGCAGGAAGCTGCTTCCTCCTCCCTCTCTGCCTACTTGTGATCTCTGTCTGTCAAATAAATAAATAAAAAATCTTAAAAAAATATTTTATTTATTTGACAGAACTCGAGGGAACACTAGCAGAGGGAGAGGGAGAAGCGGGCTCCCTGCTGAGCAGATGTTTAACCAACTAAGCCACCCAGGTGCCCCAGTTAAAAATGATTTTTTTAAGTAAAAGTTTTTATGGAGGCAGACATAGCTAGGTCAGGTGCAAACACTAATCGAATAGTTCCTCATTCCCATCTTTTCCCAGTCAGTCTGAGGGTGAGAGATGCTATTGTCTTAGAGCAGGTCTGGAGCAGGGAAGGCCTCTCCAAAGTGGGTGACATTTGAGCAGAGGAAGTAAGGGAGGGGCCATGCAGGCATCTTTTGGAAATGTGTCCACTGGAAGGCACTGTTAGTGCAAAGGTCCTGGGGTGGGAGCGTGTTTGGGTGCTCAAGAAATACTTGTGGAAGGAACTGGAAGCAGCAGGAGCAGCGTAACCCTGGGAGAGCGGCCTGGACTCTCCGAACCTCGAGTTTCCCTATCTATAAAATGGGCCTGCAAGTTTCCACCCCAAGAGGGTGGCAAGGAGGATTAAATGGTTGAGCTTGGCACAGTGCCTGACATGCAGTGAGCCCTCCAGAAACAGAAGCCATCATGAACAACAGCTTCTGCTTGTTTTCAGGAGGGGGAAGCTAGGTGAGAGGGGCCTGGCAGAGTGGGGCTGCCCAGATAGGCAGGTGCAGGGGGAAGGGGGCTGCGACTCTCTTCTGGAGATGCACAAGTACAGAGTTGTGTGTGTGTGTGTGTGTGTGTGTGTTTTAGATGGCCCTGAGAGGAAGGAAGGTTTGGGGGCTCTCCAAAGAGTAAGGCAAGGCAGAGTTTTTCTTTTCATGACTGTCCTAGATCCTTTGGGTAAACTCCATTTCTTATGAGATCCCACCTTTCATTTAGATGGGAAACTGAGGCACAGAGGCGCTGGGGCCTGGGAAACACCAGAGAGGAGTTAAGTAGGGGACTGTGCAGGGGGCCAGTAATATGGGGAGGAGGGGTGTCCCCAGGGGTTGGGCCTCTGGATGGGATCAGCCTTCCTGTTCTGCTTCTGCCCCATCAATCAGACAGAGACACATAGAAAGACAGAAACATAAAGAGACATCGAGTGAAAAAAACAGTGACATGGGTGGAACAGAGACCCGGAGAGGGCGAGATATTGGAGAGAGACGGGAACAGAGAGAGACAGCGAGATAGGCAGATTCACATACAAAGACAGAAAAAGACTAGGCAAGGTCGAGAAGGGCAAATTGCAACCTAGAGATAGAGCAAGAGCTGCAGACACAGACTTAGAATCCGAGGGCCACTCCAGACCCAGAAAGGGCCACCCCCTAGGGAGACCCCGGGCTGCCCCGTCGGGGGACGCGCCAAGAGCGCCCCCACTCCGCCCCCGTCGTGCCTGGGCCGTGACTTCAGAGTCCGCGCGGATTCTATAAATGGCCAAGCGGCCGCGGGCCGGGGGCGGAGCCGACTGAGTCAGCGCTTTGCGTCACCGCCGGCCGGACCCCGCCAGGCCCCAGCGTCGCCCTCGCCGCTCCTGGACCGCCAGGGGGCGCCGGCCGCCTGCTCTGCCAAGGCGCCGGCTCTCACTTGCGTAGTAGCGACCCGCGGCCCAGCCGGGGCGGAGGTGGGGGGGGGGCATGCGGCTCCGCGTGGGCAGGATCCCGGAATCTGCGCGTTCGAGTCCTGGCTGCATCACTCTTGTGCTGTGCAACGCCAGGCACTCGGCTTCACCTCTCTGTGCTTCATACAGACCCCACCTCCGAAGGCTGTTGTGAGGAATGAGTTAACAGACCCAATGCACTCAGAATATAGCCGTAGTTAATTGTTAGCTCATTCTCCCTTGTCCTTAGCATACTGGTTTAACCCAGTGGTTCACAAACAGGAAGGATATGCCCTCCTTCCCCCCCACCCGCCGCCCCCGAGGGACATTTGGCAATGTCTGGAGACATTTCTGTTTGTCAAGAATAAGGGAGTGCTCTAGGCATCTAGTAGATAGAGGCCGGAGATGCTGTTTAAAGTCTTAGGAGGCCCAGGAGAGACTCCAGGAATTATCCAGCCTTGACGTCCACAGCGCTGAGGGTGAGAAACCCTGACAGCCTGGTGGCATTAGGCACAGGGGTCTGGCTTCAAATTCTGCTCTGCCACTGCTACTTGGAAAGGGATTCCATGCCCCGTGCCTCAGTTTCCCCATCTGTAAAGTGTGCATAATAACAGCGTCCATTTCTGAGGGTGTTGTGAAGCATGAATTGATACACGTATGGTACTTGGAACAGGGCCTGACATTAGCATGTTACAGCCATGCCCTAAGCATGTGGCCAGCAAACTGCATGTCCTTAAGGTATCATCAGTATATGGTAGGTTGCTGACATGTCTTCCAAGTGTCACTAATGTTGCCTTGACATACGTGGCATGATGTCATGTCATCAGCCTCTGTGGTCCCGCGGCTGTTTGCAGGTGTTTCCTCCAGGCCACCCTGGCTGGGACAGGGAAACACAGGGGGTGTCCATGGCCTGAAACCTGCTAACACAGTCACTCCATGACAACCCACAGGTAGATGGAGAGGGTGTCATCCAGGATCTCTGCTCCCCCAGATCCTTATGAGGGACTGGAGGGGACAGAAGTGGGGTGCCAGATGTTCACTGGAAATATTACAGTTATCCTGAGTCCTTCCCTGTGCCAGGCATACACAGTGAGTACGCACTACCCATTAGCCCATTTCACAGATGTGGCAAAAGAGGCTCACTTAGGGACTGTTGGTGTCTGAAGTTAAACCCAGGGTGATGCTCGCTAAGCTACCACAGGCTGCAGGGAGATGAAGAGAGATGACCTCAGAGATGAGGAGAGATGGCCTCAGTCACAGACACAAAGAAACCAGGAGGCCCAGCCAGAGGTTCAACGAACAGTAGAGGGTCGGCAAGGTTGGGAAAAGCTTCATCTCTTACGACCAAGCCCCCCTCCCAAATAATAACCCAGGCTGCCCCCCTAGGTGGAAACAATGACACAATCAGCTCCCAATACCAAGGCCCTGACATCACGGGGTGGGGGGGGGTGGGGGAGGGAGGAGGATGGCCGAGGTTGGGGGGGGTGCCCCGCCCCTTGGCAGGCCGCTGGGGCCAATGGGAGGGCCTTGGAAGAGGCCCGGGCCGCCTCCGGAGCTTCAAAAACGTGTGAAGAGGGAAGAGGTTGCAGACGGAGCCTTAGCAGCTGCCTCGGTCCTCAGAGGGTCCTTGGAGCTACTGCTACCGCTGCCCACCGCCAGCCAGCATGTCCTCTGCTCACTTCAACCGGGGCCCCGCCTATGGCTTGTCCGCTGAGGTCAAGAACAAGGTAAAGCCCCCACCAATGGGTCATCAGCTGAGGTCAAGAACGAGGTAGGGCCCCTGCCTGGCCCACACACCCTAGCAGGCCAGAGGCCCCACTCTTGGGGTTCCCTGGACCCCCTCTTGCCTATCCCATGTGACTTGGAACCAGAAAGAGAAAAAGGACAGATACAGGGTAGGGTCTGCCTTAATCCCCATCCTGAGCATCCCAGGGCCCTCAGCTACTGTTGGGGGGCAGGCAAAATGGAGGGCATGCAGGCAACCACAGATCAACTGAGGGGGTTGGTCCCTTGTAAAGACCCCCCACTTGATCAGAATCTTCTGTTAATCTGTCACATGTTGCTTATGTGTTCCTGGGGTGCTGGGAAAGGGCTTGATTTTCCTCACACACCCCCATCTCGGAAAGAAACTGGGGAGTGCTTTAGAGCTGGGATTCTGGGGACGTGAGGCCCAGATAGTGTGGGAGATCCTGAAGGGAGAGGCAGACAGCTGGGGAGGTCAGAGTGTGAGCATTAGGGACACGGCAGGGGTCTCCTAATTTTGAGCTGGGAAAACATCCAGACACTGTCTTCATGATATAGCTCGGTAAACTGAGGTCTGGAGAGGAGAGGCGAGGAGCTTGGGTTCTACATAAAGGAGCTGCAGAACTAGGATCCTGGCCTCACGTCCCCGGAAATACACACACATTGCGGAATGGGGTTCAGCTTCTCCAGGGCAATGAACTTCCAACTCCCTGGAATGCTCCCCTTAGCGTTGCCAGGACAGGAGTCCCAGCGCCCCATTTGACAGAGGGGATCATTGAGGCCCGAGGTGGCTTTTCCCAGCGTACAGCGAGGAAGTGGGGAGCTGGGATTGGATCCTGGGTCGGGGGATCCTCGCGGCTGGAAGAAGGGGCTGGTGGGGGGCGGGTGCTCCGGCCAGGCGGGATCCAGCGCCCCCCCCCTCCTCCCCCCGGCGCCGGCCCCAGAGCTGCGCGAAGCCGCCGCGCCATATAAGGCGGCCTCAGGGAGCCCGGCCCGCGGGGCCGCGCTATATAAGGGCCGGTTTGCTTTATAAAGCCGGGCTGGTGGGGAGGGGGGCGGCAGGGCCGGGGCCAGGTGAGGGGCCTCCATCTCCCACCTCCTCCTCCCCCAGCAGAAGGGCCAGCTCGGTCCCCCAGAGTCTTGGAAGCCTGTCTGGGCTGGGGCGGAGGGTTCTGGAGAAACGGAGTGGGGGAAAGAGGGTGAGAGACGCAGACAGATTCTGGGAGCCTGAGACTTGAGAGGGACGAATGGGGAGGGGAAGCAGGGAGCCAGATAAGACCGAGACAGGGATGGAGAGGCCAAGAGCGGAGAAAGACGAGCCCCACCCCCACAGAGGCAGGGAACCTGGAGTCGGAGACCAGAGCGAGACAGGGATGGAGAGGCCAAGAGAGGAGAAAGACGAGCCCCACCCCCACAGAGGCAGGGAACCTGGAGTCGGAGACCGGAGCGACTGGCGACGGAGAGAGGGGCGTGCCAGGAGCCCTGCCCCAGCCAGACATGGAGAGATGGGGACAGGAAGACAGGGCCATGGAAAGACAGAGCTGGGGAGAGACAGAGGGCATGGGGATGGGGGAGAGAGAGAGATACAGACGTGCATACATGGGACCAGGATTAAGACAAAGACAAGCCCCCCCATCCCCAAGCCTCCAGCCCAGGGGATGAGGACAGGACCTAGGGAGATAGAGGCAGACAGACACGCAAGACAGAACAGCCCCAATGCAATGCAGGACTCAGAGCCACCTCCTTAAGGCTCCTCCTCCCCTGCTTGAGGCGCCCAGGGTCCCAGCAGGGGATTGGGGGGCAGGGCTGCGGGGGTCGGGGGAAGCTAAGCCCCAAGTTTGGCTTGGAGGGGGAACCAAGAGGCCAGGCACCGCCCCCCAGCTGAGTACCCCGCTCTCCACCCCCCCTTGTCTTCATTCTCTGGTGCCAAACCTCAGAATGTCCGGAATGGCCCCCTGGGCAGGTGCCACCTCGGCCCTGGCCCTCAGCCCACTTCAGCCCCTCCATGGACGCTGGGGCAGAATTGCTTTAGTTGGGAAGGGATGCGGAAGATCAGGCCTAGGGAACCTTGAATTGGGTCTGGGGAGCTAACTCTGCTTCCCACTGCATCCTTACCACCTTTTCTGTGTCCTCCACTCCCAGCTAGCCCAGAAGTATGACCACCAGCGGGAGCAGGAGCTTCGAGAGTGGATCGAGGGGGTGACAGGGCGCCGCATTGGGAACAACTTCATGGATGGCCTCAAAGATGGCATCATTCTTTGCGAGTGAGTGGAGTTAGCTCTGCCTGGGCTGCCCCCGATCTGGGCATTTATCCCTGCCCCCTCACCCCCTCAACTGGGAGCTCAGAGCTGGGTTAGGCACTTTATAGCCGAGATCTTGAAAGAGCGGTGGTAAAGAATCATTGTGCCCATTTCACAGGGAAGAAAACAGAGGCTCAGTTAAATAAAACACATCACCCCAAATCCCGTTCTGTTCCCAACAGAAATCTAGGCTTAACCACCATGCAGAGAGGGCAGGCCCATTTATGGTCTCCAGAATTCCAAGAAAGAGGTTCCAAGAAAGAGTTCCAAGCATAGTGTGCTCAAGGAGCAGCTAAAAGGCAACCGGCAACAAGGGCCTTTCGTCACTGGCTTGGTGACAAGAGAATTATGCCATGGTAATTTGAGTTGGTCCTGATTTTCTATTCTTCTCAGAACTTAAATCACCAAGAGGAATGATTCCCTGGTTCCAGATTCCACAGCGACACTAATGCTGGATAGGGCCCTGAGGCCATTGGAGTCCTGTCTGTATCTCTGAGTCTCATCCAGGGCAGGGTGACTGTGATGGCCAAAGAGTGACCTTGGGAAGCTTCCCGAAGGTGCAGCCTTACCAAGATCTAGGTGCTGGAAAAGTGGCGTGGCGGGGAGATCTTGTTTTACCATACCCAGTGGGAATAAGGAGTATGGGGACATCTTGGTGTCCCAGCTCAGACAGGGTTGCTCGGGCCTTAAAGATCTAGAACTACCCACTCAGTCATTCATGCATCAAGAATTTATGGAGCACCTGCTGTGTGCCAGCTCTAGGCACTGGGGAAAGTAAACAAAACAGACTCACCTCTGAGCCCACATAGAGCTTGAGTCCCAGTGGGGGGGATTGATCAAATAATTAATGAAATAATCCAGTACTTGCCTGTGGTGGAAAGTGCCATGGAGAAGAGAAGCAGGGAAGGATGGGGGAGGGGAATGGAAGGGGGGGTAGAGCAAAGGGTGGCTGCTTTGCACAGAATGGTCTAAGAGGTCTTTCAGAAGAGGTAGCATTTAAGCAGAATCTTGGATGAAGTGAGTGAGGGGGCTGGGAGGGCATCTGAGGAAAGAGTGGGCCAGGCCGAGAGAGGAGGAGAAGGACAGCTGTGCAAAGACCCTGAGGTGCCAGCAAGCATCGTGTGTTGAAGGAACAGTGAGGAGAGATTAGGGGAAGTGGAGGGAGTTAGCTGGGGATCTTTTAGTCATGCTAAGGATTAGGATCTATATGCTAAAGGGAGACTGGGGGGGCAGATTTGAGCTGGGAGTAGCTGGAATTATTTTGAAAAGGCCATTCTAGCTCCGAGGGTCTACAGGGGACAAGGTAGAAGCTGGGCACCACAGGAGACCCCTGCAAGAGCCCCGCAGAGACACACCGGGCAGCTCAGAGCAGGGCAGAGGTGGCAAGGAGCCATAGTCTTCTGAATATCTTCAGAAGGTAGAGCCAATGGCCATGTGTAGGGGTTGGGTGTGAGAATGGGAGAAAAGGACAGGAGAGTCAAATGCAAATCTGAGGGCTTTGCCTGAGCCCCTGGGAGGGTGTGTTTCCTGAGCCTGGGAGGATGGAGGGAGTTGAGTTGGGGGAAGTGGGTGCCAGGAGTCTGGGGTGGGTGTCTTTGATTCAAGATGCCATGTAGGGCGCTGGATTGGGGACTGGGAGGCCTGGATGCAGGGAAATAGGGGGGAGTTGGGCGGGTCGGTGGCATTGAAAGGCGAGAGACTAGAGGAGATCAAGGGGGTGATTGTGGCCAGAGAAGGGAAGTCTGAGGCCTGAGCTGTGGGCGGTCCACCGTGCAGGTGCCCCCTAAAGGTCAAGGAGATGGAAACGCCAGGGTTGCCAGGGAGATGGGGGTTCAGCGGGAGACTTGCTTAGGGGGGAGGAGGAGGCTTTCTGCTAGAGACCTGAGCCCAGCTCCCGGGAGGTTAGTTTCCATCTTAGTCCTGCCTATGTGTGCGGGGTAGATCAGGGGGCTGCGGCAGGGCTGGCTGTAGTAGGAAACGGCAAGATGGCCACTGGCTGTCATCATGATCCCTTTGCCCACAGCGTTGGGCATGGGTGCGGAGGGCGGGGCTCACTTTTCTCCCTGCCCTCCCTGACCCCTTGTAGGTTCATCAATAAGCTCCAGCCAGGCTCTGTGAAGAAGGTCAATGAGTCGACCCAAAATTGGCACCAGGTGAGCCCAGGCTCTGTTTTAACTCTCTCAACCCCTGGCCCACAGTCCCTCAGCCCCCCTACCGCACTCTCTCTCCACTGACCGCCGCCTGCTCCCCTCCAGCTGGAAAACATTGGCAACTTCATCAAAGCCATCACCAAGTACGGGGTGAAGCCCCACGACATTTTTGAGGCCAATGACCTGTTTGAGAACACCAACCACACCCAGGTGCAGTCCACCCTCCTGGCGTTGGCCAGCATGGTGAGTGGGGCCGAAGGGTGGGCGTGTGGGGCTGGGGTGGGGGTGGCTTTGGAGGATCTAGGCTGTGAGGGGGGACACCCAAGCCCAATGTGGGTGGGAGGGGGAGAGCAGGGGTTAGGAGGGGACAATGTAGCCCAGAGGCTCCCTCGCCAGCCCCCTGCTTCCTTTGCCCTCCCCAGGCCAAGACGAAAGGGAATAAGGTGAATGTAGGGGTGAAGTATGCAGAGAAGCAGGAACGGAAATTTGAGCCAGAGAAGCTAAGAGAAGGGCGGAACATCATTGGGCTGCAGGTACTGGCCCTTCCTCATCTGGGTCTTGCTGCTGAGCTGAGCAGGGATGGGGATGGGAGGGGCGGGGGCGTCGAGGAGGCAGGGAGGGCACCCAGGTCCTGCAGGCTTTGCCGCACAGAATATTTGGCTTTAACTCACACATATGGTGGGCACCGTGCTTGCCATTTCCGTACCTTAACTCACTCCTCCACACAGATGGGGGAACGGGGGCCTGGAGAAGCTAGCTCACTTACCAGGACTGCCCAGGAAGATAAGTGGCTGGGCTGGGGCTCGAACCCTGGAAGTCAGGCCCTGGTGCTCTGAACCAGTTACAGGTCATGGGACATGCCTTCTCCCGGCCTCAGTTTCCAGTAAGGAACCCTGAGACTGGATGCCGTGGCTTGTTAGAGGGCCGTGCAGGCGTCCAGTGACATGTGATGTCTCATGGCCCGGGGTGAGACTCTGCGATCTTTGGGGTGACTCTCCTTCTGCTTTGTTAGATGGGCACCAACAAGTTCGCCAGCCAGCAGGGCATGACAGCCTATGGCACCCGGCGTCACCTCTACGACCCCAAGCTGGGCACGGACCAGCCCTTGGACCAGGCCACCATCAGCCTGCAGATGGGCACCAACAAAGGAGCCAGCCAGGTGGGGGGGGGGGGTCTTGGGGTGGGGCTGGTGGGGCCCCAGTCCTCCGTGGTTCCCCCCCGCCCCCACCCCGGGCCTGACCTCTCTGCCCTCTGCAGGCCGGCATGACTGCACCTGGGACCAAGCGACAGATCTTCGAGCCCGGGCTGGGCATGGAGCACTGTGACACACTCAACGTCAGCCTGCAGATGGGCAGCAACAAAGGGGCCTCGCAGAGGGGCATGACGGTGTACGGGTTGCCGCGCCAGGTCTACGACCCCAAGTACTGCCTGACGCCTGAGTACCCAGAGCTGGGCGAGCCCGCCCACAACCACCACGCGCACAACTACTACAACTCTGCCTAGGGCCCTGGGCCCCCACCCTGCCTTCCCCACCAGGGAGGCTGGCTGCTGCTCTCGGCAGGGCCAAGCCGGCCCCGCCGACCCCCTCCCCCTGCATGGCATCCTCCAGCCCCCCTGGCACCTGCCTACAGGGTTAGCGTTTGGGGGGGACAGACTGGGGGGAGATGGAGGTTGGGGGGGAAGGGGGCCCTCTTCCCCGGAGTGCCGCAGGATCCTACATTGAGCCGGGTGTGCCCAACAGCACCCAAAGGACGCACTGAGCGCAGCTACCCCAGCTGTCCCCCCTCCACTCCCTCCCAGGTGGGTCCCCGCAGGACAAAAGGTCCCCCCAAGCAAAGCCCCCAGAGCCCAGGCTCGGCCTGCCCCCACCCCATTCCCGCAGTGGGAGCAAAGTGCATGCCCAGAAACCCAGCGGACACACGCGGTTTGGTTTGCAGCGACTGGCATGTGTGGATGTGACAGCGGCGTTTGTCAACGCGAGCACTTTCTTTTTCTATTTCACTGGAGCACAATAAACGGCTGTAAAATCATTGCCTCGGGGCTGCTCTGTCCTGGAGCTGCGTGGCTCTGGCGCATGCGCCACCAGCCAGGCCTCGGATGCGCTCCGTCTCCCCCATACACTGCAGCGCAGACACACACACACACACACACACACACGCACGCGTGCACGGAGCCCACAGCCCTCGGCTGGATCCAGGACGGGCACGCACTCACACACAAAATCCACACGCACACGCTTGTGCGTATAGTGTGCATATACTCTGCAGCCTTGGGCACACACGCACACACACGCACACACTCCCCTTTCACAGCGAGACTCATGCGGGACATGCTTCCACTCAAGACACATCAACACACAGTGCTCCCCTAACACACGGTACCCACACACACACTCAGCTCTGGCGTGCCTCTCTGGGAAGCCTGGGGTTGGCGTGAAAAAGCGCCTGAGCAGTGGGACAGGCACAATGGGGTGTGAATCACAGTTCTGCTTCCCACTAGCTGGGTGACCTGTGGCAACTCGCTTGCCCTCCCTAGGCCTGTTTTCCCATCAGGAAGAAGACAGACAGCCTCCTGGGGACAGGGAGAGGTTGACATGAAATAGACGGGGGATGACATTTGGCACTGACTGATGAAAATGGACAAGGCGGGTCCTGGAGGCTCCCGTGGGCAGCAGGGCCCCTTCCACCCTGGAAGGGCAGGGGGGCAGGTGGGAGGGGATGAGGCAGTGGAGGACGTGGGCACTTTGGGGGCCCAGAGCCATGGCCCTTTGAACACTGGCACAGAGCCGGTGAGTAGCTGATTGCCCGGCAGAGCTGCCCTGTGCACTCGGCTCACCGTCTGCCCTCTTCTTAGGGCTGACTCCTGAGCCTGGCCTGCCAGCCCGGGGCCCTAGGAATGTGTGGACAGCCTCAACCTTGCCACATTTCAGAGGGGGTCCTGTCTTCCCCATGATGTGGGCCCTGGTCGTCCTGCCTGGAAGCCACCACCTGCAGAATTCCGAGGAGAGGATGAGGCCATGGCGGGGCGGGGGTTAGAGAACAGTGCTCTCCCTTCCCCATAGCAGGGATGATGCTGGAACACGGGGTCTTGCAGAGACAGACACCAGAAGACCGGCACGCACAGACACCAGAAGACTGGCACGCACAGACGCATGCAACCCCTGGGGCCTCGTAAAAGGGATTCCAGGCGCTCTTGGCCTGTCCAGGGCAAGTCCTGCTCCCCCAGGACCGGCATGGGGAAGCTATGCCGAGGATCCATGCCTGGCCCAGGGCCTGCCTCCTCGGGAAAACAGCACCATATTAGCACTTGGCCTGTGTGACTGGGATGGGCGGGCCCTGGAAGCCAGAGGAATGAGCCCCCTTTCTGCTGGACCCCTGAGGGTGCGCTCCCCCGCCCAGGCTCCTGTCCACGGCTCTGCCCACGCCCACTGGCTCCTGCCTGGGCCAGAGGACCTTACCTGGGACTTTGGATGGGGAGGTGGGAACACTAGGGAGGGGAATGTCAGGGGCAGGGTGGGCCTGCAGGGGGGTGGGGAGGTACATGCCAGACCCAGCGGCTGGCCTAGTGGCCCAGGCTTCCAGCCAGCTCAGCATCTCCCTCCGTCTGCTGTTCACACCCTTACTGCCCTGGGTGGGTCCCAGAGTCACTCAAACCTAGGCACTATGCTGGGCCCCTCCAGACGCAGCATGGTCCAAAAGGTTCCATCATCCTTCCTGCTATACCAAGGAGGAAGGCAAAGCACAGGTCACCTGGTGCCCAGGCTCAAGGCCGGGAGCAGGTGCCGATCCACCCCAGGCAGCCAGAGCACCAGGATCTCCATAACTGTGAGACCGCCTGAGGCCACCGTGCCACACGCAGCTGTTCACCAGAAGCCGGGTTCAGAGGCATTTTTTTCCAAAACCACCAAGCAGTTCACTCAATCCCAACATGACCTAGAGGCCGCATCAGATCCCACAAGATAAGGGCTCCATCTCATGAGACTGTTCCTCTGCTTTTGGGCCCATTGCCAAGTCTAGGTTGTCACCTGAGCTTCTGATCCACCAGCAATAGATCAGGGATTCCCCTGACCACCTCCCCAGGTGTGACTCAGTCACTAGAGTGGCTCACAGAACTCAGGGAAATATTGTATCTTATTAGATTAGCGGTTTATTACAAAAGAACGTAAATCAGGAACAGCCAGAGGGAAGAGGTGCCCAGGCGGAAGAATGGGGCACGGAGCGGGGAGCTCCCACGCCCTCTGCAGGTGCCCCACTCTCCTGGCAGCTCCACCGGCTCGCCAGCCCCGAGCTCAGCGGATCTCACTGAAGTCTTTATACAGCTTAACCTGCAGCCTCCCTTTACTTCCTCAGAGCTTGTGGGAGTTACTGAGGGGCCCACTTGGTGAGCATGCCATCTTTTTGGTGACCAGCATCAACTCAGGTGTGATCAAAAGGGGCGCCATTGAGTGACACCATCATTTGGGAAACTGCAAGGGTTCGAGGAACTCTGTGCCAGGAACCAGGGACAAAGGCCACTATTTATTATACCTCGCATGTGCAGCTGGCCCCATGTCCAGCCTTCAGTGACCCCCTCATCGCCCCTGGAAAAAGGACCCTTTTGTGGACGCTTCCTCTTCTACCATGCTCTCAATTCCTCCCCAAGGAAGCCACGAGCTACTCCCCCAGCCTGAACCCTGGACTCACAGGAAGACAGACTCTGGGCCATGAAGCCAGGCCTCCTGGGCTCAATGCCCAGCTCTGCAGCCTTCTGGCTGGGAGACTTCAACCCAGTAACTTGCCATTTCTGGCCCAATTTTTCACCTGTGAGCCTGGGGCACCTGCCTCATGGGGGGACAGGGTGAGCCTGGAGTGTTACTTCCGTCAGGCCACCCTCCCACCCTAGGAAGCCTTCTCTGATCATCCTGACCAACCTCCCATCCCACCTCAGGCTCCACTGGTCCCATTTTGTTGTGCGTGTAAATGCCTGGCCAGACATCCATGGGTTCACCCATGTTTCTTGGGCCCAGCACTGCCCTGGTTTCACCCCAAATGCCTGTCGCGTGGACAAGATAGACAATTTGGACTAACCAAACCCCATCTCCAAAGGCCCATCAGGCCACCTCCAAATGCCTCTGTCTCCTCTTCTCCCTCACTGAGCCCCTGGGCCTGACCCAGAACCCAGGAAATCACAGGGAGGCAGGAGTTTGCATCGGCTGCTTTATTTAAGGGCTTGTGGCTGACTGCTAGCCCCGACCCAGACCCTCCTCGGCTACAAAAGCAACTGAACATGAAAAGGGGCTGGTCTGCCTTGGAAGGCAGGGAAGGAGGGAGGGCAGTCCAGTTCAAACGGGCAAGGTGCTGGTGAGGTGGCTGAGGAGGCTGGAGGGTCCCGAGGCAGCCTCTCCTGGCCTTGCCCTTGCCCAGGTCAGGACACCGGTTCCAGGCAGGAGCAAGCAAGTTCAAGGCTTTCAGAGGCCAGTGAAGCACTTCAGACCCCCAGGGGGCCCAACAACCCCACCTCACCTCCAGTCCCTGCCCACAAGCACACTGCCAAGGCCACACTTGCAACCGCACACACTCACAGCCACATACACTCCACATACGCAGAGGGCTGGGAAGGCCCTGGACCCACACCCTGGACCCTGGAATGTCTCTGGACTGGCAGCCAAAGGGGCAGGTCCACAGCAGGCGGCACTGCCAGGGGAGCGGGTCCTCTGCATCGCTACTGATTGGCTGCCTCACAGGCATCTATCCAATCGCTGTACACGTCCACTGGTTCTGACAAGTCTAGGCCGCTGAAGTCAAGGACGACCGGTGGCACTGGGCCCCTTTCCCATACACACCTCTCACTGGTGTCAGCCAGGTCCCCGCCCCGCACCCTATGGATACCAGCAGGTGGCTCCTCTTCCTCCAGGCAGCCACAGCTCTACACTGCGGCAAAGAGCAGGGCCAGACAAGCAGAGACTCAAGTCTGGTCCCCCTGCTCCTGGCCAGGTCCCCTAGGGCAGGCAACCCGGGGCAGGGGAGCCCTGACTGCCCCCAACCCTTCCCACCCGACCCCACCTTCCAGGAAAAGCCTGGTTTCCCAAGGATACATGTGATGGGCGTCTGGAATTCCTCTAGGCACACGGTACAAGAGATGACTCCAGTGTTGCGGGCACGATCCCTGGAACAGGAGGGGGAGGGACTGGTGAGTAAAGGAGCCTGTATCTCTCGGTGATGATCCCCCTACCTGGGAAGGCCTGGGGCAGAGAGGACAATGGTGGGAGCAGGGAAGCTGCCTCCTGACTTTGGGAGGAGGGAGGAGGCCCGGGCCCCCACTCACATTTTTACATCACAAGACTTCTCGTGGTTGCAGAAGGGGCAGGTGAACTGGGTCTCTAGGGTGCCGGTCATCTTCTTTTTGGGGGGTGGCTTCCGTTTTGACTTTCTGCGTCCCATATCTGTAGGACGGCAAACCTGGGGGGGTGGGAGCAGAAGTCAGCAACTCGGGGAATCCACAGAGCCCTCCAGCTTGATGCTCCAGGAGGCAGGCTGGGAAGGTGGTCTGGCTGGCACCTCAGGCCCTGCCCCTGAGGGAGGAGGCGCCCAGTCCCCAGGCAGGTGGACAGTCCGGGCACACTCTGGGCAGGGGGCATGGCAGCAGGCTCTGGCATCAATCAGGAAGCCTGAGTTCTAATCATGGCCCTCCACTCACTGGGTGACCCCAGGCTGGTGACTTAAATTATCTATGCCTCAGTTTCTTGTCAGTAAAATAGAGATGAAGCTGCTATTTCAGAGGGGTCTTGTGGAGCTGCCACGACACATGATAAGTGAAGTACAGGCCTGTCCATCATTGGAACCCACAAAGGACGCCACTGTTCCTGGTGACGAGGACACAAGGGACTCCAACCGACCAGTTGCACAGGGCTGGGCACTCAGAAGCCGATGATTTTAGGAGCAGCTGCTCCTCTTGTCAAAGGGACATGCAAGTGGCACCAAAAGGAACGACACTCAAGGCATTTAACAGATTCTCGGGATGAACCTCCTGGGCCGCTCTCCACAGATAAAGAACTGGTGGGCAGAGAAGATGGGAGAAGCATCAAGTGTACAGAAATGCCACATACCAAGTCTGAGGACAGGTGTCTGAGGCCAACATTTGGGGACCACACAGGCAGGGGTGAGAGCAGTGTGAGGAGGGAGCAGGGGCAGGTGGGGGGTTTGGATGGAACCTGGGGGCAGTGGGGAGAGGAAGGATGAAATCTTTTTTTTTTTTTTTTTAAATAAAGGATTTTATTTATTTATTTGACAGAGAGAGAGAGAGAGAGATCACAAGTAGGCAGAGAGGCAGGCCGTGGGGAGGGGAAGCAGGATCCCCGCTGAGCAGAGAGCCCGAGGCAGGGCTTGATCCCAGGACCCTGAGACCATGACCTGACTTGAAGGCAGAGGCCTAACCCACTGAGCCACCCAGGCGCCCCTGAAATCTCTGCGTTTCTAAGGCATCAAGGAGAACTGGTCAGAGGTCTGGATGAAGTCGGAACCAGGGCTGGGCTGTTCAGTGAGGAGGGAGAGCAGTGGCTCAGAGTCCGAGACGAGTCTGTGGAGTGAGTATGGCGAGAGGAGGAGGGGTCCAGGATGACTCCCAAGATGGTGGGGGATGGAGAGGGTGAGTGGGAGAGAAGGTGGCATCATTCTCTGATGTCTAACACACAGGAAGAATAAGATGTGGGGGGAAATGATGGGGTCAAGTACCAGAGGGACATTTAGGGACAGACATCTTGGAAGCAGGGGTGACCACTGAGCACATCTCCCATGCCAGACACTGTGCTCAGGGCTCCACGATCACCAGACCTGGGAGTGCCTTCCCAAAGCACTCTCCCCCCTTGCTGTACCCCCTCTCCCCCACCTGTGTGGCTTTAATGTTATTCCACACTGACGCAAGAGGCCAGAAGCCTGCTACAATAAACACCAGAATTTCACTCATATTTAGCAATCACTTTCTACATACCATCCTCATTCTTAACCTAGGGTGTTCCCAATTCTCTGAGTAACCAGAAGTAGTCATACAGAATACCCACAAGCCCCCAAGAACCCCCCATTCTGCCTCCCCACCTTTGTTATGAAAGAATGTCCGTGATCCCCACAAAAACAATTTCTTACCTTGTGCCCTGAATCCCAACAACATTGTCTCTCTCCTCTAGCTCATTAACAAACAGTTGCTAAATACATCCTTAAAAACAACCACCTCATGGGGCGCCTGACTGGCTCAGTGGGTTGAGCATCTAACTCCTGATTTCAGCTCAGGTTATGAACTCAGGGTCATGGGACTGAGTCCTGCGTAGGACTCCCCGCTCAGCACACAGTCTGCTTGAGATTCTCTCTCTCTCCCTCTGCCCCTGCCATAGCTCACAAGCTGGAGCGCTCTTTCTAAACAAAAAGACAACCACCTCTTTACTCTCTGGGCTTTTCTAGTAGAGCTGTCTGCACTTACCGCCTGCATTCATTTCCTCCCATTCTCCCCCTACCTCCCCACCATTCTGCTCATCTCCTCCTCAGGGCACTGAACACACTGGTCCCTCCTCCCGCCCTTCCCTGCGGCTCTCAGGACCCTGCACCCGGCTCCAGCCTCATTGGTGGCTCCTTTCGGTTTCTGCTGCTGCTGCTCCCCCCAGCCCCAACGTCTCTAATGGTACATGAGCCCCCAAGGTCAATCTTTGGGGGGTCTACTTCATCTTCATTCACCTCCGTGGAGATCTCGCCCCACTTCAGGGCTTCAAATGCCTCCTCTATACTGATGCCTCCCGATCTCACCATCCTCAGTGTCTCCTCTCAACTGCAGACTGGCTTAACTGCCTCAGCTACACCTTCACTAGATGCTAACACACATTTAAACATACCTCAGAAGGTTTTTTTGTTTTGTTTTGTTTTTTAATTTATTTGACAGAGATCACAAGTAGGCAGAGAGGCAGGTGGTGGTGGTGGTGGTGGTGGTGGGGGAAGCAGGCTCCCTCCTGAGCAGAGAGCCAGATGTAGGGCTCGATCTCAGGACCCTGAGACGATGACCTGAGCAGAAGGCAGAGGCTTAACCCACAACACCACCCAGGCACCCCAGCAGCTTGGTTTTGGATGCTCTTCTGGTCTTCCCCATCTCAGCAGATAGCAAATCCATCTATCCAAAAAACTTGGGACTCACCCTTGATTCCTTTCTCTCCCTCCCACACCCGTTATCTGATCCTGATCTTACTGCTCTACCTCTAAAAGAAATCCAGAATCTGCCCACTTTTCTCTAAGACCATGGTCTGGGTCCAGAGTCCTGGTCATGGTCACACAGCCTCCTCATTGGTCTCCTTGCATCTCTTTCCCCGCCCACCTCCCTCCAAATGGCTGCAGGGATTTCTGTCTTTTCTTTGTATCCCCAGAGCCTGGAACTGCTGGCATACAACCAATGTTTACAGAATAAATGAATGAATGAACCAATGCCAGGCCCTTCGCTAACCACAGCAAGGCTGCATTCGAGGCAGACAAAGTGCATGCTCTCATGGAACCTCTATTCTAGTAGAAGACGACAGACCCTCAACAACGTAAAAAAATTAATTTCAATCATCAGTAAGTGCTATGAGATTAAACAATCAGGGCTAAGTGAATACCTCCGGAATGGGGCTACTTCAGGTAAGAGTGGTGTGGGAAGGACCCTCTGGGTAAAAGTCATTTAAGAGGAGGCCTGAATGATGAGAGAGAGCAACCACGTGAGAGTCCAACCTGATGGAACAGCAACTGCACGGGCTCTGAAGCAGAAGCAGCTTTTTTTTTTTTTCTTTTCCCAGAAAGAGAAAGATTGATACAGCTGAAGCTCAGTGAACAATGGGGAGAAAGGGTACGAGATGGGG
This sequence comes from Mellivora capensis, assembly GCA_004024625.1. Lineage (NCBI taxonomy): Eukaryota > Metazoa > Chordata > Mammalia > Carnivora > Mustelidae > Mellivora > Mellivora capensis. The sequence continues at coordinate 33,825 of PISX010004327.1, forward strand.
CAGCCGAGAAATGCAGACCTCATAGGTGTGCTCAGTTCTACTGACCCATGCTCTCAACTGCTAGGGGCAGTGTTTTGTTTTTCCCGAGCCGGTCCCGGGTAACATCTGTAACAGAATCACCTGGCGAGGGGGATGGGGGTGGTGGTGGATACTTCCGAACCTCATCTCAGATCTGCCCTCAATGGAACAGCGTGGGAGGCACGATTTGCCCACCGCTGAATCCCCAGCACGGGTAGTGCCTGGTATGCATTAAGCGCTCAATAACTACTTGTTGAATGAATAAGTCTCTTGAATCAGAAGGTACGGATGCACCCCAGAATCTCTTTTTACCCGGCATCTACAGCACCCCCAACCCCACAGCGGAAAAGGGGTCTGGCCTGTACACAAAGCTCCAGCGGTCTTAGCCTGCCCTGTGGCGACCTAAGTCCAAGCGCGCCAAGGGGGCCCGGAAAAGGAATCGGTCCCCAACCCTGCCGTTACTCACGAGGCGGCGGGTGAGCGGTCCGTCCAAGCTCACCGAGGTTTCGGCGACGCCTCCCGCCGGCCGCCCGTGGGAGCCGGGGCACCGTGCAGCCGCGCTTAGCGGGCTGGGGTCAGAGGGAGCCAAGCTCCCCGGCAGGCCACAACCCTCCCAAGCCCCGGGTCCTCGACACCTCCTCCTGGACCCCCTGAGCGTCCCCAAGCAGAAGATCGCCCAGTCACGCCAAGCCCAACGCCCGCCGGTGCGAACAGTCACCTACACTCTTCTCCCCTCGTTGCGACGGCCTCGTTCACCGGGAGACAGTGACTTCCGTCTCCCGCCGGAAGCGGAAACCCTTCTTCTCTTCTCACCCGCGGCCTGGACCGCCCCGCGGGCAGGCCCCGCCTCCTCCAGTGCACACGCGTACTCGTGTAGCCGGCCGGGCGGCGGGGTCGCAGTGCGCCTGCGCGGGGGCGCGTGCGCCTGGTACTGTGGTACTGCGCAGCACCATTTCTGCTGAGTTCCCAGGAGGTGCGGTTACCGAGTTTCGGGAGCGGCGGTGGCTGAGTTTCCAGCGAGGGAAAGGCTGACTTGCCCTTCGCCGCAGCATCTTCACTTGTCTTTTCTCCCAGTTCAAGCCCCAGCCCCTCGCAGCCCACCTGGGTCTCCCCAACCGCGGACACATTCAAACATCTCAGTGCTAAGGAATTGCAGATGCCATTATGGCTGAATCGGTGACGGGGGAGCTTGTCGGACTGTCTTCTCAAACTTTAATAAGAACCTGCGGATCTTCTTAAAGTTCAGGTCTGATTCTTAAGGTCAGGTGTGCGGTCTAAAATCTGCATTTCCAACTAGCTCGCTGGTGATGTCCGTGCTGCTGGTCCGCGGACCACGCTGGGTGCTGAAGTTGTAAGAAAAGGCTGGATAGGCATACATGGACCAGACCACGTGGAGTGTTGTGGGCCATGTTAGGGACCGCATTGGAGTTGAAGAAGGAATAAGGCTTTACGAATCCCACAATTTAGGGAAGAGGCTGGACATACAGAATCAATTACTACACTCTTGAGGGTAGTACTACACTGCCGCAGAGGGGAATATGTGGCTCTCAAAGCATATGATGGTGATGGGGACTGCCAAACTAGCCTGAGAGCTTAGGGAAGGCTTCTCCGGGAGGCTGACGCTCAGGTTGAAATCGAAGGCTGAGCCGGAGTTACACAGAAACATGAAATTTCTGGAGTGAAGGAGAGAAAGGAATCAAAGATGAAAGCCACTATCTGGAGGCCCCGGGTGCTGCCTCTCAAGGAGATGATTTGGAGGAGAAATCAAACATTGTGTTCTAGCCATGATTTTTGAGACAAGCAAAAAGAGGTATGGGACAGGCCATTGGAAGTGGAGTCTGGGGCTCAGAGGAAGGATCTGGATGTGATTTTGAGAGCCACTCACCTATGGAGGTGATCTGAAGCCTTTGAGCCTGAGGAAGTCATCTGGTTTCAGGGTGGGGGGCAAAGTATGGCAAAAGGAAAGGGCTAAGAAGGAGACTAGGGGCACCCCATCCTTGGATGTTAGGAGAAGGAGTTAGCAAGAGACAGAGCAGACTGATAAGGTAGGGCGGGGAGAGGTAGGTGTCCTTTTCCAGCAGCCTCCAGAAGAATGTATTTCAAAACAGGGATAGTCGGTAAGCTGTCTCACATGTGGTTGAGACATTCACTGAGATGAGGAAAGAGAATTGACTCTTCTGACTTTGCAAGTGTTTGGTCACTGGTGACCTTGATAAGAGCTGTTTTCATTAGAGCGTTCAGGAAAATAATTTGTATTGAGAGGTATTTTAAGTTGAGCTATCTTCAAGGTAACCCCTAGGGGGCAGTATTAGCCTTGGAACCGACCAGCGACCTTTTTCAGTGCGGGATACAAACTTGTATACGCTCTGGATGGGATCACCCTGCATGTTACCTTCAAACTTGCTATTACCCTGAATAGTCAAAACACATCCGAGTAGCTCTTGTTCTTAGTAGCTACACAATTCGTATTGCAACTCAGCCATAGTATATATGGACAATCCCATATTTGCTCATGATTGCCGGGTTTGTTAGTTTCTTTTCTTTCTCCTATTTTCTATTTCTGTCTTTCTTACTTTCTCCTACCTTCCTTCCTACCCAGCTTTATTGAGATATAAGTGACAGAAAACAAATCTCAGGTAAGGTATGAAATTTCATGGTTTCTTTTTTTAAAGATTTTATTTATTTAATTGACAGAGATCACAAGTAGAGAGGCAGGCAGAGAGAGAGAGAGGAAAGCAGGCTCCCTGCTGAGCAGAGAGCCCGATGCGGGACTCGATCTCAGGACCCCAAGATCATGACCTGAGCCGAAGGCAGCGGCTTAACCCACTGGGCCACCCAGGCGCCCCGAAATTTCATGTTTTGACATATGTGTCCACCCATGAAACCATCACCACAATTAAGATAGTGAATGTATCTATCACTCCCAAAAGGTGTCTTTTTTTTTTTTTCTTTTTTAAGATTTTATTTATTTAGGGGCGCCTGGGTGGCTCATTTGGTTTAGCAGCTGCCTTCGGCTCAGGTCATGATCCCAGGGTTCAAGTCATGATCTCAGGGTCCTGTGATCAAGCCTCATATCGAGATCCCTACTCAGTGGGGAGACTGCTTTTCCCTTTCCCTCTGCCTGCTGCTCTGCCTTGTGCTCTCTCTCAAGCTTTCTGTCAAATAAATAAATAAAATCTTAAAAGAAAAAAAAAAAAGACCAAACTCCTAGCATGGCCACAGGGTCCTGCATGGCCTGGTCCTTCCTATTAAAAAAAAAAAAAAAAAGATTTTATTTATTTGAGAGACAGAGCATGAGGAGGGGCAGAGAGAGAAAGAGAGAGCAAGAGGGAGAAGCAGACTCCCTGCTGAGCAGAGAGCCCAATAACAACATGGGGCTTAATCTCAGGACCCTGAGATCATGGCCTGAGTTGAAGGCAGAGGCTTATCTGACTGAGCCACTCAGATGCTCCCAAAAAGTTTCTTAATGTTTCTTTGTAGTCAGTTCCTGCCCCGGCTCCCAGCCACTGGCACCAACTGATGTGTTTTTAGTTCCTATAGCCTTGTATTTTTCAGAAAGTCCTATGGCCAGAAACCTACATTATGTACAGTCTTTTGACTTTAGCTTCTCTAGCTCAGCTCACTCAGTTTGAGCCTTGTCCCTGTTGTGTCTACCAGTTGTTTCCTTCATTCTATCACTAAGTTGTATCCCATTGTGTGGATGGACCGCAGTTTGTTTATCCTCGCCCCTGTTGATGGCTGTGTGGGTTGCTTCCAGTTTGGGGCTAGTTATGAGTAGAGCTACTCACAACCGTCTCATTCAGATCTTTGTGTGGATGTACTTTTTCATCTATTGTGTTTTCTTTCTTTCTTTTTTATATTTTATTTATTTGTTTGACATAGAGAGAGAGAACACAAGCAGGGGCAGTGGGAGAGGGAGAAGCAGGCTCCCCACTGAGGAAGGAGCCCGATGCAGGGCTCCATCCCAGGACCCTGGGATCAGGACCTGAGCCAAAGGCAGACGCTTGACCAACTGAACCACCCAGGCGCCCCTGTGTTTTATTTCTATACTAAAATATGTGATCCCTCCGGGTTTTATTTTTTTTCTCTTGTCTGAAGTAGGGCTTAGGCTCTGTCTTCTGGGAAAATTGACAAGGCAAATAACACCTTTCTGCGAAGTTACTGCACCGCCTTCAACCTCTGTCACGTTCTCATGTGTTCTTGAATTTGTTTCTGGATTTCCTCTGGATGTTTTTTCTCTGATCTCATGTCACATTGTTTTGATGACAGTGCATTTCGTAAGGCAGGTCTCTTACCTTCTTATTTCTGATTCTCGGCCTGCAAGGTTGTTGAGGGTGTACACTGACCTCCACGACCAGCTGCTGGTCTCGAGAACACTACTGCCTGTCCTGGCCCTGGTATGAGGAGCAGAGTGGGAGAGATGGTAATATCCATGGTGATGGTCGGATCACTAGAGGTTGCCTGGGGAGAGTGAGAGGAGATGAGAGCCTGTGAGTGGCCTTGAGGAGCTCTGCCATCGTGTGGCAGACGTTGAGAAGGCATCTTTCTAACAGTGGCTGCATGCTAACTGGCGTTCTCCCTGGAGCAGGATGGAAGCCTTCCGAGGGCGAGGGTCTGCCCTGCCTTATTCTTTTTGGCTTTCCTTGGGTCTGCAGCTGCCTGACACAAGGCTTGGTGCTTGGCAGCAGTACTTGGTCATTGCGGAGAAGGGGACCCTGCTGACCATCCTGCTCCCTGCCCCTCATTCCCTGTGTCAGCTTGGATGTGTCACTTCTCCTTTCCACGTGCTGGGCCTGTGAACAGGGACATTGGGCTAATTCCACGCTCTGGGCCCTGTGAACAGGGACACTGGGCTGACTTCTGATTCAGATCCCCGCCTGCCCGGAGCCTCTGAGTCAGTGGGAAGAGGCCGGGTAGCTGTGAACTGCCTGGACTGTTGTGGTTAAGATTAAAAGGGTCTGCCACTTCCTGGCCTTGACCTTGGGCATGTCACTTAATCTGTCAAGCTTCTCGAATATCCTCAGAAAAGCGAAGATGATTCTGTCCCTGGCCTCATGGGTCAGGACTAGAAGTGATGGTGTTTTATTGTTATTTTTGTGTGTGTGTGTGTTTTTTTTTAAAGATTTTATTGATTTATTTGACAGACAGAGATCACAAGTAGGCAGAGAGGCAGGCAGAGAGCGAGGAGGAAGCAGGCTTCTCGCAGAGCAGAGAGCCCGATGCAGGGCTCGATCCCAGGACCCTGGGATCATGACCTGAGCCGAAGGCAGAGGCTTTAACCCACTGAGCCACCCAGGCGCCCCTTTGTTGTTGTTTTTTGCATAGAGCTTGGCAGGCAGGTAAATGTCAGCTGGAAGGAGCCCAGGGCTAGCATTTTGGTGAGAGGGCTTTGCTTCATGTCCACAGGAACCTGGGCAGTCCACAGGAACCTGTAACAAATGCAACAAGATCGACTTCTGTCAAGTAGCAAATGGAAGGTGCCTCTTTCAGCCTGTTCCTCTCCCTGGAAGTAACTCAGTTGCATTTTGTCCAAGTTTTTATTTCATTTCACTTGGTGGGGCTGACAGTTGGAGTCCCACAGGTGGGTCCTGCCCTGTGGCAGCTGAAGTGACAGTTGAGGGTGGGCCAAGGAAGCAGTGTCTGTGATTGGCCTCTCGCTGGCTAGTTCAGGCGGTGTGTGGGTGGGTGTTAGTCAACTGCCCCCGCGACCCCGTGGGGGAACTAGGCTTCTCTGCAGTTTTCGACTTAGGATGTCCAATGTCCATTCTGCTTTCAACATTTATTGTAAGAAACAGGTCCTGACATAGTTCTGCTTCTGGAAGTTTTGCTATGTACCTACTTGCACAGATATACAAAGGCACACGGCTCCAAGGGTATCCCCTGGAGCTGTGTGTTTTGTTTTTGTTTTTTAAAGATTTTATTTATTTATTTGAGAGAGAGAGATTAAGAGAACAAGTGGGAGTAGGGGCAGAGGGAGGAGCAAACTCCCAGCAGAGCGGGGAGCCCAATGTGGAATTCCATCCCAGGGCCCTGGGATCATGACCTGAGCCAAAGGCGGGGCTTGATCCCAGGACCCTGAAGACCATGCTCTGAGCTGAAGGCAGACCCTTAACCGACTGAGCCACCCAGGCACCCTGAAGCTGTGTTGGAAAGAGGGAAGGATTGGAAAAGATTTCACCAGACCCCAGCCAGGAGCCAAGCTCCATGGCCATCATAAAGAAGGGCGGTCCTACTTGTGGGAACGTATCCAATTTATCCTACAAACGTATTTGTACACATAGGTAACGAACGCATAGAGTCATTACCTGCAGCAATGTTTGAGGATAGCAAAATTATCGGGAGCAATTCAGACAATCCTTAGTAGGTAGCTGGCTAGTTAGATAGACAGTGGGACCGGGCGGGGCCTCTGTAGCTGGGGCAAGAGCCAGAAGCTCCCAGGTGTAACAGGCAGCAACAGCCAAGTGCAAAGTGAACCTTTGGGGCTGTGGGAAATGCTTCTGTCTTGATGGTGGTGGTGGGTTTGTGGCTGTGTGCCTGTGTCAGAACTCAAGGAACTGCACCCTTTAAATGTGTCGTGACCCGGCCATACCACTAGTTTGAAAACAAATAAGTGAGGCGCAGATCCATGGGAGAGGGGAGAAAACAAGTTTGCATACGTTCTTCTTTGAATAGAGAAACCCTGGAAGGAAACGAGGCATTTACAAAGAGGTTTGTTTTTTTGTTTTTGTTTTTGTTTTTGTTTTTTCCTTCCAGGAGAAGGGGACAGAAGAACAGGGAGGGGAGCAGATAGTTCATTTTTCTATAAACCTTAGTTTTTTTTCCAATTCCATACGGAGATGAGCAAAAGGGAATGTTCTGTTATGGACAGTCACGTTGTCCAGCTCTGTTGTGTCTGTTGTGCTGTCTTATGCAGGAGGAAGGCTTGCTTGGCATGGTAACCCTCCTTTCTGTTTGGTCTTTCCTTAAAATCGCATCCATGCCTCAGGCCAGCTGAGAGATGGAGGCCCAGAGCAGCGAGTGGGAGAGTCTCCAACCCTCTGGGACCCAGGTGATGGGACATGCCAGCGAAGGGAGGAAAGAGACACTCAGGGCATACGTTCAGCCAGTGCAACTGTTCTTTTATTGAATATTCGGCAGTGACAGAAAGATGCTCGATTCAGGAGGAGGCTTTCCCTCCCTGCCCCCCATGCCCAGAGCTTGGGTTGCACAAGCCCGGCTACGGGGGCGCAGCACTCCAGCTGGTACACGTGTCCCTGTGTCTTCCACATACATGGGCATCTTTGTCACAAGGGCCACCGGGGACCACAGCTCCTTGTCTGTGGTTCTACCCCTGCTCCGCTGCGGCCCGGCAGGCCTGTGAGAAAGCTTGCCCATGGGCATGGGTCCCAGCAGAGCCCACCCACCCCCTGGCAGGGAGGCCCCTCTGGCTCAGGCCTTAGGGTGGTGGACTCGTGGGTGCTCGGGCCTGGCTCGCCTTGGCAGTCTGGTCTTGAAGAGGGACTTGCCCGAGGCTTCGATGTAAGTGACGCTCATCTCTTTGGGGCTGATTTCCACGTAGGCAAAGCCACCCAGCGAGTCCTCGGCCCCATAGTGGAAGCGCAGGTAGCCGTTGGGGACCTTGCGCTGATGCTTTTTCGAAGGGTCCATGAAGTTCCCGGCCCCGCTCAGCACGTAGCCCACGCCATTCTCATCCTGAAGGTACTGTGCACGGAGGGCACCGGGTCAGTGGGGGGCCCTAGCCCCTTCGAGAGGTTGTTTATGCCCCCCTGTCTGGAGTCCAGGGTCAGGTCTGTCCCTGACCAGAGAGTCACCCTGGGCAAGGACCAGAACCCCTCAGGGTCTCGGTTTCCTTCCCTGCAGCCATGTATCGATCCTGCTTCACAGCCCGGGAACTGAGTAAGCAATTGGCCACGGGTGGCAGTATGCTGACTTTTAGGAAACTTCAGGCTGTTTCCCTGGTTAGACAGCATATAGCTTGAGGGACATTTGGGAGAACCCCACCCCCACCCCAAGCAGCAGAAGGATCCCCATTGGCTGGGCTGGGCTCCTCTTCCCTACCTCCCCTGCAGACCCCTCACCTGCAGGTTGTGGTCGTGGCCACACAGGTAGGCGGTGACCTTGTACGTGGCCAGCAGAGGCATCAGCTGCTTGACCAGGCAGCGGGTGGGCCCGTGCTCAGCGATGGACCACACGGGGTAGTGGCCGGCCACCAGCACGTAGTCCTCCTTGGCCGCTGCCAGCTGCTTCTTGAGCCAGGCCAGCTGTGTTCGGGCCAGCGCCGGGTCTCGGGGCCTCTCAGGCTGCTGGCTGAGGAAGTCGTCTGAGTTGCCACACAGCGTCACCGTGTCCAGCATGAAGATGGCCACGGACACATTGGACCGTGGGACTTTGAAGCGCAGACGGTAGTAAGGACTGGGGAAATTCCTGTGGGGGAGACGGAGGCAGGGGGTACATGTCTCGAGCAGAAGAGCCCCAGGTTCAGCTCAGGCCTGGGGGCCTCTCTATCCACTGGGGTGAGGCAGGGCAGAGGGGGTGGGGCAGGCTCACCAACGCTGAGAGATCCTGGAATAGGCTATTTGTGCCGAGACATTCCCCAGGTGGTCGTGGTTGCCAGCCAGCACATACCAGGGCACATTGCGGAGGGAAGAGGCAGAGAACACATCCTCGAAGGTCTCCTGCAGCCCACAGAAGGAACACCCGCCCCCCAAACCCCAGAGTCAGGCAGCTACCCAGATGTCCCCACCAAGTTGGGGGCTGGGGCCAAGGGAGACATGGAGTGCTCTAGGTACCCACAAATGTCAGCTTCCCCTTGCCCTCTTCAGAGTCCACAGGTCAAGTGGCTTTTCCACATGTGTCCCCCACCCCATTCTAAGTGGCACACACCTGAAACCTCTTGTCGTTGGCATCCTGCACCCCACTGAAGTAGAAATTGTCCCCCAGGGACAGGATGAAGTCTGCACCGAGAATCTGCACGGTCCTGGCAATCTCCTTGGCATTGGCCATTTCCCTGGCAGTGTGGAATGGGGCATTGGGGACTCCTCCCCAGTCACCCAGGGCCACAAAGCGCAGGACAGGGTTGGCTCCATCAGCCAGGGGGAGCACCAGCCAGGCTTGCAGGATGAGCAGCACAGTCTGTGTGTCCATCTGAGAGGAGGAGAGATGAGTCCTGGGCTAAGGCATGGACAGTGGGCCCTTGGGACCCCTGCTCAGAGAGGGGGAGACAGCTGCCTGCAGGGCTGGCCCAAGGGGAAGCCCTGGGTCTGGCCCTTGTTCCCAGGACTTCAGGCAGGAGCCCACTGGGAGGGTCAGAGGGTAGGCGGGGTCCAGGGGCAGGGAAGGGTGGCTGTGCTGGCCCATTCTGGTCGCCCTCATCCCACACCCAGCACTCACCCTGGGGGAGGCACAAGGCAGTCAGCCGGGGGCTCAGAGGCAGGTGAGCTCCTGGGCAGAACTGGTGGGTCACCGAGCCTTTATTCCCTGGGGCGGAAATGGATCATTAGTGAGGATGATGCAGTTTCTCCACAGACTGTTCCAGAAACCCTCCCCTTGGGTCATGTGAGCTTTGGAGTTCCCCAGTGCTGGACACGGGATTCGGGTGGGGGTCTGGCCCCCGAGTGAGTGCAGTCTCTGTGTTTGCCCACATGAGCTTGTTTGTGTCATGGGCCCGAGACTCCCCGCTATCTGTGTGTACCCCAGCCAGACCCATCTCGTGTGTCCATGCACTCCCAGGACTTGTTTGTCTGCCTGTGTCTGGGTGTGTCTGCGCTGTTTCCTGTGTGTAGCCAAGCGTGCCTGCCTAGGTCACATGTCTGCGTGTGCCCGGGAGTCCTTTGTCCCTGTAGATGTGCACGCAGAGCCTGGCAAGGCCCGTGTGGCGTGTGGGTGACCTTTGCCTGGGATCCAAGGTGGAACTGCGTGGGCCATCAATTTGTGACCCTGCACTGTGGACCGAGTTGTGTTGTGAGTCTATGTTGTGTCTCACGTGAGTTGTGTGTTTGACAACATCTGGGTTTGAGTCCCAGGGTCACCGCCCTCCCCAAAACACCAGGGTCTCCCTTTTCCAGGAAGCCTGCCCACATCTTCCCCTCCTCCCCACCCCCCATTCCCCACAAGAGGAACCCAGGGGGGGACAGCTGGTGACACACCATGTGACCACTGATTTTTGACCCTCACACACTCAGCAGCTGCCTGCAGGCCTCCCAGTGCTGGCTGCCCCTGAGAGTAGGCAGGTGGGTGCTTGGGCAGTGCCTCCCACCTCCCTGCACCGGTGCCCTGTCTGACCTGGCCCTCACCTCCCTGCCTTCCTCCTTCTGCTCTGACTTGTCCCCTGCACACTCACGATGGACCAATTAGGGGGCCTCTTTTCAACGCGGAGGACACCGGCTCAGGGAGGGGAGGTGACCTGCCCCAGGTCAGCCAGCAGAAGCTGGCTGTTTGTGCCTCCCGCCCCAGCAGCCGAACAAACAGGAAGTGGGTCACCCGGGCAGGCGGAGCACTCACCCCCACCCCCACCCCCACCCCTACCCCGGGCCCCAGCGGCGTTCACACACCCGCGGGGCCGTCTCACCTACCGTCGGCGGCCCGGCCGGCGTAGCAGTGGGCCTGGCGGCAGGGGTGCGGGACGCTCGCGGTGGCGGGCGGCTCGGCTTGCAGAAGGCCCTGGCCTTCCCGCCAGGTCCGCGGGCCCCGGGCAGGCCCAGGTGATCCCCCGCGGGGAGGGCAGGCGCCTGGGCCTCCCGGCCGCTGGCCGCCGCGCCTCCGAATCCGGCTGAGCCGCAGAGCGCCGCCACGCCTCCTTTGGGGCGCAGGCGGCACATCTGTAGAATGGGGTTCAGCACCCCAGGGGGAGGCCCAGGCCCGCCGACTGGGCTACAGCTGGGGCCAGCGAAGGGGCTTAGAGACCGGAGTTCCTCCCTCTGCCCCCACGCAGGCCGAGTCGCCCCCCCTTCCTTCACACCTGGGGCGCCCACAGCCTCACTCTGGGCCTGGCCACCCTCTAGTGAGGAAGTATGTCGTCTTCAACCTCAGCTTCCTGGTCTTTAAAATGGGTGTGAGGGCAGACAAGTCAAATCTTCCCTAGAAAGAATTCCAAGTAAGTGTAAGTGGAAAGGGCCCATCTAGGAGCTGGAGTTCAACCCTTCCAGCCTCCTTTTGAGTGTGGTCTAGAGTCAAAGGAGTTAGTGACTTTCATTCAAAGAATAAAGTATGGGAAAGCAAAAGACAGGAACCTTCCCAGGAGAGACACCTGGCAGACACCCTCTTAACCAAACGGTTCAGGCTAACAGCCCTGGGGATAAGTCTCACTGACATCATGTCATGAGAAGGACACCTTGCCTCTGTGGGTTTCTTCCCAGGAACCTGTAACCACAAGTGGAGGGTGAGAAAAATACCACCCAGGAAACACCCAAATTGAGTGATATTCTACGGAATACCTGACCCGTATTTGCAAACATACGCCAATCCTGGAGAAGAAAAGTTAGAGGAGTGGCCACAGATTGCAGCAGACCCAGGAAACGAGGACAAAATGAAATGTGGGATCCTGGACCAAAAAAGGCCCAATTGTGGAAAAATTGGTAACATCCAAATCCTGAATTTCGGTGGAATACCCTGCACCACCCTTTGCCACTTCTCTGGAAATCTAAAAATATCCTAAAATTTAAAAAAAAAAAAAAAAAAAGGTTTTCTTTGAAAAAGGGGACTGATCCAAGAAACATAAAATTTTATTCAACACATAGTGAACACCCACTGTATGCCCAGTACTGGCTGACCCAGCAGTGAACAAGACAGACAGGAAAACCTGCTCTGTTGGGGCAGGGAAATTTATACTCTAGCTGTTAATTACTTGCCTTTCTTTGGGGATGGGGTGGGGCATTCTCTTTCCATTTTATATTTTATGTGCTATTTGGGTTTTGGCTTGAAAAGTCTTGTTAGTCATTTTGCCAGACTTCCTCTTGACATATCTATATTTTAAAATGTAAACCCAGGAGACAAAGACCTTATTTCAGATTCAGGGCAATGGGTGTTTTCTGGGGAGATAGGCTGGGGACAAGGGGGCTAGGAAGGGGGCTTCTACTTTCTCCTTACTCTTTCCATTCACACACCCACACAATATCTGAAGCATTTAGGACTAAGTGTTAATATTTGCTTCTTTATGTGGAGGGTATCGGGGTATTTTAGGGATTATCTTCTTTGCTTCCTGTGTTTTTTTATTTTTTTGGGATCCCACAAGATTATATGTATTATCTTTTTGTAGTACATAGTCTTCATAAAAAGGTTAGAAAATACTGAAAAACAGAAAGAAAACCATTACACTTACCTGTCATACTCCTGCCCAGAGAGTCACTATCCATTAATTTCTTTTTCCTGTCAATTATTCTATGCCTACATTTGTCTTCAGAAAAGTGGGAAACAGTGATACATACTATTTTATAGCTTTTCCAAGTGTTAACACTTTCTATATATATATATTTTTTAATGAAAAAGTGCAGGGGCACCTGGGTGGCCCAGTTGGTTGAGTCTGACCCTCAGTTTTGGGTCAGGTCCTGATCTCAAGGTTGTGAGATAGATCTCCATGTCAGGCTCTGTGCTGAATGGAGAATCTGCTTGAGATTCTCTCTCCTTCTCCCTCTGCCCCTCCTATGTCTCTCTCTCATATAAATAAATTTTTTTTAAAGATTTTATTTATTTACTTGACAGAGAGAGATCACAAGTAGGCAGAGAGGCAGGCAGAGAGAGAGGAAGGGAAGCAGGCTCCCTGCCGAGCAGAGAGCCCGATGCGGGGCTCGATCCCAGGACTCTGGGATCATGACCTGAGCTGAAGGCAGAGGCTTTAACCCACTGAGCCACCCAGGCGCCCCTCTCATAAATAAATCTTAAAAAAAAAAAAAAAAAAAGAAAAAGTGCAAAAGCATGGGCACATGATCAAAATAAACCAGACTTTGTGTTGAGCATGTAAGGAAACCTCTGGATTCCTGGCTTTATCTCTCTGGTCACCTCCTGGATTCTGGACAAGCTCTTATCCTGCCATTTGCCCAGCAGAGCCCTGTTCTGCCCATTTTCTATGGAGGTGGGTGAGGATTTGGCTCCCTCTTGCCTTGTGTCCCAACACCAACGTCAATCCTATGGTTGAGTTCCTCCTTTGGCTTCTGAAGGCCCTGCCCTCTCCACTTCCCCTCCCCTTGCAGTCACACTCCTGTGGCCTCTCACCCTTCCTGGAATAGAGCCCCACTCTGACCTCAGGGCCTTGGCTCTTGCCGTTCTACTTGTCTAAAAGGCCCTTCCTTCCCCAGATACTCTGAGGCTCCTCCCCATTGTATTCAAGTTCCTGTAACGTGTCAAAAATGCACCCCACCCCCACCTGACTCCCTCTTACCCTCCTCACCCTCTGGAACCCTTATCACTGCCTGACAAACCACACAACTGCTTATCTCATTTTCTGTCTCCCCACCAGAATGATCTCTTAGGGGACACAAACTCTCTTGGCTTGGTTCACTGCTATTTTCTTTGGTATCTGGAATCTGGAGCACAGAAGGGCCATTGCTGAGGAATTATTTGGGGAATGATGGGATAAGCAACACCCTCAGGACACACACACTCCTCCCTTCATCTGAGTGTCCAGCCTCCTACCCCTACTCTCCTGGCTCCATCCCTTGAGTGAGTTCCACCAGCTCCCTCATAGTTTGCTTTGGCTCTAACCTGGTTGTTGTTGTTGATGATGCTGATAATCTGCCCAGGACAAGACTCTTGGAGATATTTCAATGACCCCTGATTAGATTCTGCATCTCTCTCTTGTCTGGGTCATAGTGCTCAAGTAACACCAAGGGCAACTAATTCCTACCTCAGGGCCTTTGCGCTTGCTGTTCCCACTACTAGGCCACTCTCCCTCATCTTCTTGTCAATGAGTACTTGGCTTAAATGCCACCTTCTCAGACTATCCTGACCTCTTGACTCAATTAGCAGTACCCCCCATCCCCACTCCCCAATCTCCATGTTGTCAAGCACCCCCCTCCACCTCCCCACTGGGATTTCCCATGAAAGCAAGTCTGCATGGACAAGCAATGTACACTCAGTGGGGACTGGGGATACAGTGTTAACGTGACTCTGACAAGTGTAGGTCAGCGCAGGGCTCTGTGTACCAGACTGCCATGTGTGGTGAGGATAAGCCCAGATGGGAGGCAGGCCGATGGTCTCAGGAGGTAGGGATAAGGGGCTAACGGGAACACAGGAACAAGGTCCTGGAGCCATGGGCTGTGGGCTTGATGTGTAGGTGAGAGGTTTGGAGAATGTCTTCCGAGGTGTGTTTTTACAAGATCAGTTTGGGAAAAAACAAGACAAAAGACAGATCTGTATGTATATCCTCTATTTGTATCAGTTTTTCTCTATTTAGCTGTCCATCCATTTATCCATCTCTATATTTGTCTGTCTGTCTATCTATCCATCCATCACACTATGTCGTGATTTAGAACTACAAGTGCTGGTTGCTATACTCCAAGAGGAGATTCTGGAACCAACAGAAGCCCAATTAGAAGTGGTATCCCTGGAGTGCCTGCATGGCTCAGTCGGTTGAGTGACTTTTGATTTTGGCTCAAGTCTTGATCTCACGGTGAGGAGATAGAGCCCAAAGGCGGGCTCCCTGCACAGCGGGGGGGGGGGGTCTGCTTCTCTCCTTCTCCCTCTGCCCCTCCTCTGCTCTCTCTCTTGGGCTCTCTCTCTCTCAAATAGATAAATAAATAAATATTTTTAAAAGATTTTATTTACTTGTCAGAGAGAGAGGGAGAGAGAGCACAAGCAGGGGGAAGGGCAGAGAGACAAAGCAGACTCCCTGCTGAGACGTGGGACTCAATCCAGGGTCCTGGGATCATGACCCGAGCGGAAGGCAGAGGCCCAACCAATTGAGCCACCCAGGCGCCCCAATAAATAGATCTTAAAAAAAAAAAGCGGTGTCCTGGGGGAGGATTGCTATGGGAAATTATTGACTTCTACTTTATTTATTTCTTTATTGCATTCGTCTTTAAAGATGATAAGCTGGTGATATGTGGGTGATTGGGGAAACAGTATTAACCTATATAATCATTCTGATGGGAACATGGATGGTTGGGTGAAAGCGCAGATGATTGGGTTGAATGAGGGTGAACCTACCATGAGCAGAGCCCCCCCAGGGGGCTGGTGTGATCGAGTCAGCGCTCCAGGATGGCTATCCAAAGTAGTTGACCCTGGGGGCTCTGTGGCCATCTGCCTGGCTTTAGATGCCGGCACCTCTGCTGTTATTTAGCTGTGTGACTGGGGGCTGGTGACTCTACCTCTCTGTGCCTTCGTCCTGCGTCTGACATAGATGGTATCACGTTGTTTGCTGCAGGGTATTGTGTTCATCAAAAGACCTCACACGGGTGAATACGCGGAACCGCACCTTGCACATAACGAGCCCTTGAAACAAGCAGTTAGCACAGTTCATTGTCATCACTGGAAAGTGTGTTATTAGTTCAGACCAGGGCAGTGGTAATTTGGATAAACAGAACATGTTTAAGAGGCAGAAATGAGAGGTTGGGGACCAACTCATCTCAGTTTGCTGGGGATTTCCCTGATTTTAGCACCGAATGTCCCACAGTCCAGGAACCCTCAGTCTTGGGTAAAACAGGAGGGCAGCTGGTCACCCTGAGATAAATCTTGGGACCCATTGGCGAGAAGGAGAAAGCTTTGACAACTCCCAGCTTTGGGGCCTGGTGAGAGAGAAGCGCAGGGAAGAGCCTTGGGGGGAGGAACCATTTTTGGGGAAGTGGACATACTCAAGTGTGGCTGTTTTGAGCTGAGAGGCTTCTTGCCTGTCTAGGTGAGAGAAGACAAGTTTTCCGGTGGAAGCTCAGGTCAGGGGTCCCCACATTTTGTTCTGAAATATTTCGAACATACAGCGAAAAGAATTATACAACTGTATGGTGAAGACCCACACAGTCCTATATATTGCAATGAACATTTGAATGTATTTCAATATCTGATATCTAGCCCTTTGTCCATCTTACTTTTTACTCTTTTTTAAAAAAGAATTATTTATTTATTTGACAGACAGAGATCACAGGTAGGCAGAGCGGGGGGGTGAAGCAGGCTCCCTGCTGAGCAGAGAGCCTGATGCGGGGCTCGATTCCAGGACCCTGAGATCAGGACTGGAGCCGAAGGCAGAGGCTTTAACCCACTGAGCCACCCAGGCACCCCATTACTCTTTTTTTTTTTTAAAGAGAGAGTGAAAGTGCATGTGGTGGGGGTGGGGGGCGCAGAGGAAGAGGGAGAGAATCCCAAGCAGACTCCCCGCTCAGCACAGAGCCCCGTGCAGGGTTCAGTCTCCCAACCCTGAGATCATGACCTGGGCCACGGGTACTTAACCAACTGAGCCAAGCAGGCGCCCCTCTTTACTCATTTTTAAATATCACAGACACCTGCGCACTTTCCTCCCAGTACTTCAGTGTCTATACCATCAACCAGAGTTCAATAGTTGTTTGTAGCTCTTTTCTTTGATGTAAAATTTGCATACAATGATGGGGACAAATGTTGTGTATGCTGCCTGAATTCTCGTAAGCCTCAGCTAGAGCCATGGAAGAAAGAACTTACTCACCCCCAGTGAGACTCAAACCAAACAAACAAATCAAAATTACCAGAGGCCGCCCTGATTTTGCCACTTTATAATAAGCTCTGTAACCTGGAGCAAATGACTTTCCCTTTCTGGGCCTCAGCTTCTCATCTCTAAAATGGGCTAGTAAGGGTACTATCTGAGGTCAGACACAGTTACTGTGGATATTAAACTACTTAATTTACATAGAAATACTGGGGAGGGCCTGGCCCCTAGCAAGTGCCTTAAGAACACTCATCATTAGCCCATTGGGGAAAAAAAAATTAGCCCATTGGAACAGTCAAAAGAACTAGAGTTGGTGGAAGAAGAAATAATGGGGTCAGGATGTTCCTGAAAAATGTCAAAGAGAGAGAGGGAAGCTGTGAGCTAAATCCTGACCCCCACCACCAGGGAAAATCAGCAGGTGAGGGCTCCATTCCCCTACGGGCGACTAGAAGGATCCAGCACATTCAGAACGTTGGAAATGACCAGAGAAAGCCGCGATTCCGCAGGAGTTTGCCATTCATCTCACGCGCTGCAAAAGATCTCATTTATTTTAATCATGAGCACTTGCTTTTGTATTTTCAATTTCAGTTTAATTTGAAAAACACAGGCAAGATTCTGACACCTGTTACAACGTAGATGAGCCTCGAGGACATCCTGCTGGGTGAAATAAACCAGTTACAAAAGGTCTGTATGATTCCACTCACAGGAAGTTCCTAGGGCGGTCAAATCCAAGTAGAGAGGTGGGTGCTGGGCGGGGGTGGGCAGTTAAGGTTTAACGGGGACAGAGTTTCAGAGGTGGGTCGTGGTGGTGGGCGCACGACCACCTGAGTGTACTTAATGCCATAGAACTGTGCAGTTAAAAATGGTAAAGATGGTAAACTTTCTCTTACTTGTATTTTACCAAAATTAAATGTTGACAGAAAAGCACAGAAGATAATCCCCCCAAACCCCTGTGTCTCCACATGAAGAAGCAAAAGTTAACATCTGGTGGTAATTGCTTCAGGTGTATGTTTTCCTTTTGTAAAAGAAAGAAAACAGGGTTGAAGTTGAACCCTCCCCATACCCCCCATAATTTCAATTCAAAAAGTCCCTCATAGTTTATAATGAGAAGCCCCCTCCCTCTTGGGTCCTTCAACTACCTCCTCTCACCCCTCCTTTGGAAGGAACAAGAGTTATCAGATTTTTCTGCCTCCTTCCAGAGATGATTAATTCCAGGCTGGTAACTTTAAGTTGGAAACTACTTGATAATTTGGCCAGGTTTAGAAGTAGTATCTGAATGTTTAAAAGAACATATTTCTCCTTATTTATACTTAATTTTTAGATTTGTAATAGCTGATAAGGAGTTCAGAAGGGTTTGCTTGGTGGAGGCATTTAACAAGATTAAAGAATCAGATATATGACTTTTATAAACGCCATGTACAACGTTTAAGCAATTTCAGCCCATGACATTTCGAAATGGATCCAAATGCATAGCCAGAGACCTCTTTGCCAAGGGATGGTCCACTTATCTGGGTATAAAAGAAACAACAGCAGTGATTGGAACCAAAGGCTTAAGGGAAACTGTTTCTGAAAATATAATTTTCTTTGTTTATATATTTTTAAAGATTTTATTTATTTATTTGTCAGAGAGAGCACAAGCAGGGGGAGCTGCAGGCAGAGGGAGGAGCAGGCTCCCCACTGAGCAAGGAGCATGATGTGGGACTTGACCTCAGGACCCTGGGATCATGACCTCATGGAGGCAGACACCCAACCCATTGAAGCTACAAATACAACTTTAATTGACTGTACATTTACAAAGTAACCACAACGATGCATTTTTCAAGGCACTGTCCTGAACTTGTTTGCTTTGAGGAACCGGCAGGGCAGGGCTGTGTGGCAGGAGCAGAGGGCGTGAGGGCCACGGGGTGCAGAAGGGGTGTGTGGGACACACAGGGGCTTTGGGGGCTGCAGGGATGGGGGCTTTATCCACAGTGAGGTGCACACCATGGAGGATTCTGATCAGAGGGACTGATCTCACTTGGTTTTGCATAATTTCCACTAACTGTTGGACTTGGGGCTTTGGGCAATGGGTGGGTGGGGCAGGTGGGGGGAAAAAAACAGGGTCGTAGGGGTTTCCCCTCTATGCATTTTTTTTAAAGAGTTTGTTTATTTATTTAACAGAGATCACAAGCAGGCAGAGAGGCAGGCAGAGAGGGGGGGCGGGGAAGCAGGCTCCCCGCTGAGCAGAGAGCCCAATGTGGGTGGGGCTCTATCCCTAGACCATGGGATCAGGACCCGAGTGGAAAGCAGAGGCTTAACCCACATTGCGACCCAGGCGCCCCCCACCCCTACGCATTTTTAAAAAAGAAAAGAAAAAAAGGCGGAGGTTTTGGCCGGGGAAGCTGGCGGGCTGCGGAACCGGGGGGGTGGGGGGGCGCCCCGCAGGGACCAGATCCCTTAGGTGCCTTTCTCTGACCCTTGGTCTGTGCACTGCTGCCCCCGCGTGGCTACAGTGCGAACTGCAGCAGCATCCCGCAGATGGCGTTTCGGTTCCGGTGAGCCAAGACTTCTTCCAGACCCCTCTTGTAGGGCATGGAGAGTCCTGAGATGCATCGGTCCAGGGATTGCTCCAGAGAAACTCTGAGTGAAATACCTGGGCATTCACATACTTTCAGGATAACCCGAAGGGCAGTGGGTTTCTTGGGAAATTGCGCACTGCATCTGCTCCAGAGAGATTCTCAGAGGAGGGGGTCTACAGCGGCATCTTCAGGGACCAGTGGGAGCATCAGGGAGGCACTAAGAAAAGACATCCTAGGCGGAAGGAAGGGCCTGAGCAAAGCAAGGTCAAAGCTGAATTCCTGGTACATCCTCCCGTCTCACTCCTGCTAACTGCTCCTCCCAGCCTGGGTCATGAGGTCACCATTGAGACCCACACTTGGTCATGAACTCCTCTCTTGCTCTCACTCCTGCCATCCCCATGGCCATCACCCAGCGCCAGACACCTGTCACTTGGGTAGCTGTCCCAGCCTTTAATTCCTAGTCATCTACTGCACTCCCAAAGGGACCTTTTACGGTCTCTCCCCTGCTCAGCCCCCAAGCCCCAGCCCCGGCTCTCCACTGCTCTGGAGAGGAAGCCCACACCCTTCATCTTGGTGTATTGGGTAGTGGGAGACCCGGCCCTGCCTGCTCCGTCACATCATTGGCATGAACCACTACACGAGCAATAACAGGAATAACGGCAGCTACCTCTAGTTACACGCTGCCAAGTCTTGTGTCATGTGTAGAGGTGGCTTCACGGTGGCTTTATCATCTCCATTTTACAAAAGGGCATGCTGAGGTTCAGAGAACTCAAGGGACTTGTCCAAGGTCACCAAGCTGATGGTGAACTCAATTCTTTCCAACTCCAAAGCTCACGTGTAATCCCAACACTCAGTCCCTATCATGACACATCTCTGCTGTGATGGGTTTGACTTCTTGCCTGTTCCTCTGTCTTAGTCACTCAGCCTGCTGTAATGGGACGCCATCAGCTGGGTGGCCTAAACGGCAGACATTTATTTTTCACAGTTCTGAAGGTTAGGAAGTCCAAGGTCAAGGTGCCAGGCAATTCAATTCCTGATGAGGGCTCTCTTCCTGGCTTGCAAATGCTCACCATCTCACAGTGTTGTCACATGGCAGAGGGAGATAGAGGACAGAGGTGGTAAGGGGGAGGGAGACCAAGGAGGGGGAGGCTCCCTGGTGTCTCTTCTTAGAAGGGCAGCATCTCATCAAGAGGGCCCCACCCTCATGGCCACAATCAAACCTAATCACCTCCTGTAGGCCCCCATCCAAATTTTATCACATTGGGAGTTAGGGCTTCAACATATGAATTTGGAGGGAACAAGCATTCAGTCCACAACATCCTCCTTCCAAAGGATGGAACCTAATTCCCCTTTGTTTGGGTGTGGGTCAGACTTTAGTGACTCTGTTAAAAAAAAGAAAACAGACCACTTTTTACTTTCTTATTATTCTAGGCACCTTCGCTGAAGACCTTTCTTTCTCTCTGTGGCTCAGGTTACTGCCTGATATCCTTTCATTTCAACCCAGAGGACTTTTTCCACCATTTCTTGCGTGGTAGGTCTAGTAGTAATGAATCTCATCAGTTTTTGTTTAAATGAGCATATTTTAATTTTTACTTGATTTTTTAAAAGAGTTTATTTATTTATTTGACAGAGAGCACAAGTAGGCAGAGAGGCAGGCAGAGAGAGAGGGGGAAGCAGGCTCCCTGCCAAGCAGAGAGCCCGATGTGGGGCTCCATCCCAGGACCCTGGGACCATGACCTGAGCCAAAGGCAGAGGCTTTAACTCACAGAGCTACCCAGGCACCCCACTTTTTTTAACCTTATTTTTTGAAGGACAGTTTTACTGGATATAGAATTCTCAGTTGACAGTGTGTTTAAATCCACCCCCCACCCCCCCAGCACTTTCAATATATCAACCACTACTTTATGGCCTCCAAGATTTCTGATAAGAACTCTGCTAGTAAAGAAGGATGCTTCTCATTCTCACCTACTTCAATTGGGTCCATTTTTCAAGTTTGCCAATTCTTCTTCCTGCTTAAATCTATAAGCCCCTGTAGTAGATTTTTTTCCCATTTCAGTTGTGCTTTTTAGCTCCCTAATTTCCCTTTGGTTACTTTTTATAATTTCTATCTTTATTGATGTTCTCATTTTGTTTATACATCATTTTCCCATCTTTGCTCATGTTTTCCTTTCACTCTGTGGGCATATTGAAGATAGTTATTTTATAGGTTTTTTTTTTTTTCCTAGTAAGTTCAACATCTGAGTTTCCTCAGGGCTGGGTTTTTTTTTTTTTTAAGGTTGTATTTATTTATTTGAAAGACAGAGATCACAAGTAGGCAGAGAGAGAGAGGAGGAAGCAGGCTCCCTGCTAAGCAGGGAGCCTGATTCGGGGGATGCGGGGCTTGATCCCAGGACCCTGGGATCATGACCTGAGCTAAAGGCAGAGGCTTTAACCCACTGAGCCACGCAGGCACCCCTCAGGGCTGGTTTTTTGTTCATTTTGTTTCTACGAATGCATCAGACCTTTCTGTTTCTTTATCTTGTTGTGTTTCATTGAAACTGATCATTGAACCTTATAATATGATAATTCTGGAAATTTAATTCTCACCCTTTCTCCAGGGTTTCCTTTTTCTTTTTAAAATTGTTGTAAGGGTCTCTGTTCTATAGATCAGCCTGAGGTGGAAACTTAAGGGCTTCAGAGGTCTTTTTTTTTTTTTAAAGATTTTATTTATTTATTTGACAGAGAGATCACAAGTAGGCAGAGAGTGAGGGGGAAGCAGGCTCCCTGCTGAGCAGACAGCCGATGCGGGGCTCGATCCCAGGACCCTAAGATCATGACCTGAGCTGAAGGCAGAGGCTTAACCCACTGAGCCACCCAGGCGCCCCTCAGAGGTCTTTTCTGAACCTGTGTTTTTCCTTGGGCATGTGCAGTGGTTTTCTAAATTCACCCAAAGATCTGGTTGCTTATGAATGTCACCATCCTTACTTAAAGACTGGCTCCCCAAAGGAGCAAAATGGTGGGGGAAAGATCCCAAACAGATACTATTCCTTAAAATCTCCTGGAAGCCATGGTGCCTGGGTGGCTTAGTTAGTTAAGCATCTGCCTTTGGTTCAGGTCATGATCCTGGGGTCCTGGGATCAAGCCCTGCATTGGGCTCCCTCCTCAGAGGGGTCTGCGTTTCCCTCTCCTTCTGCCCTTCGTGCTTACTTGTGCGTGAGTGTAGGCATGCATGCTCTCTCTCTCTCTCCAGTAATTAAATAAAGTCTTAAAAAAGAATCTCCCAGGAACCCTTTAGCTGGTGGGGGTTGAAATAATGATGCCAGCCTTCGTGCCTGTACCTCAGTGATCAAAAGCAGTAAGCAGCAATCAGAACATAGAGCCCAGATAACTGGAAGACAGTCTTTTTGTCCCACCTTGGTTCAGGAATTACAGGCCACTTTCACCAAAGCTGTCTGCCATGGAGTGGGTGGTGGGTAATAGGTAGGTCCCTCCAATCCTGCACTAAAGGCTGAAATTAGCTGCAATTTACCAGCCACAAGATCAAAGCCTGGAAAGTTAGAAAACTGGAATGGGAAGTTCAAGTCCAAGTAGACTCCATAGTTTCAAAATAGTTAATTCCAGACAATTGGTGGCAGTATAATTGTCTAGGTAGGAAAAAAAAGATTCCTGGTATTTCATACTCCGAGTCTTTCCTGACATCACTTGCGACACAGCTGCTTTTAGATGGCCTAAAACCTCAGAGAAACTCTCTAGCTTCTTCTCCAGAATTGAGGCAGCCTACTTGTGTCTTAACTCCCTAATCTCTTGCCCTGGGCATTTGTGGGTCTTTATAATGTATAGCTTTTATGAGCAGTGCCTACTGCTTTTCCCATTTGAGATTTGAGTGAGGTTGAAGAGACACGAGCCCCTTGCGCCAGTCCTTCAGGCATCTGGCAAAGAAGTTAGAACAGTCTTATACACAGATTAGTGAATAAGATCTCTCTGTTCCTCCAGCCCAAGGGCCAGGCTCCCAAAAGCGGAACACGAGCTTTGGATGCAATCCAAAGGGAAGAGAAGTATAGTAGACAATCCAGGAGAAGCAGAGGCTACAATAGAGAGGGAAGAAGTTTCCGAGAGTCAGGCTTGACCAACATGAGGGATCAAACCCCCCTGTCATGAGATTGGCTTGGTAGAGGCAGAGTCTATCTCTGAGCTCAAACTCCCTTGTCACCCAGGACTGGTAAGAAAGGCATAGACTTTAGAGAGTTGGAGGATGGTCTTTATATCATCCATGGTCCAGTCAGAAGTTACACGAGTAAGGAGAATTGAATATAGACATTTAATTAATTTATTTATTTTTAAATTTTTTTAAAAAGATTTTATTTATTTATCCAACAGAGATCACAAGTAGATGGAGAGGCAGACAGAGAGAGAGGAGGAAGCAGGTTCCCCGCTGAGCAGAGAGCCCTATTCGGGGCTCGATCCCAGGACCCTGGGATCATGACCTGAGCCGAAGGCAGAGGCTTTAACCCACTGAGCCACCCAGGCGCCCTGAATATAAACATTTTTGACCAGGTATTGAAGAACTGAAAAACAGAAAGAAAACTCAAAGGTAGAGAGGAGGGAGAAATAGGAAGACTTTGCTTCTCTTTGGGATCAGGAGAATCAGGAAGAAGGTAAGAGAATAAGTATTGTAAACTTGGAAGGTAGGTTCTGGGGGGCTCGAACCCAGAATCCTGAGAAAGCAGTGAAGCTTGACTTGCGCTAGTTCCCCCCAAGGAGTGTCCATGAGGCTGCTTCTGCAAAGCAAAGAAGCTGGTGTGACAGGAAACAGGAAGAAGTGAGTCCCTTCCCCTCCCTACAGGCTTTCTCTCTGTCACTACCACCTTCTACTGGTGGCATCTAACCAGGAACCTCCGGAAAGCAGAAACATGGTTTACTGAGGCCCCGTTCCAGCAACACATGAGAAAGCATAAAGGATGGGGTCAAAGCTGAGAGTTAGTTGTTTCATAAGTAACAACGTCTCCCATTCTCCCTGAAGGATACAATCTCCTGAGTTGGTAAAATGCACAGATTAAGTGCTGGTGAAAGTTTGTGTTACAAAGGAACTGTTCAATTCAGGAAAAACTCACATGTGTGTTGTCCTTTATAAAAAGAACATTCATCTGATTTTTCTTGCCCCTTTCATTTTCCCCGGTAAAAGGCCTGCTTTTGGGGCACCTGAGTGGCTCAGTTGTTAAGCGTCTGCCTTGGGCTCAGGTCCTGATTCCAGGGTCCTGTGCACCTGGGGCTAGTGCTTGCCATGCCCATCCCAGGTGAACATTCTGAGGACATGAAATGCATGTCCTAGACAGAGCCAAACCCAGGGTAGAGTTCTGACCAAGGAAGGGGAACCAGCTCAGGAAGAGGAGACCAGGTAGCCTGAGGAGGAAAGGGTATCATGGGAATGAGCATGAGGAGATATAATGTTGAAGCAGAGAGCGGATTTCCAGAGAGAGAAGGAAGAGAGAGCCAGAAGGAGAAATAGCAAAATCCTGAGATATGGGGGAGTAGGAGACCAGAGTTGGGTGAATTATGTAGGATGGGAAAGAGGGATCCCAGTCGGATGGAGTAGTACAGATGAGGAGAGTCACTGGGTTTCAGAGATCAATAGGGTCTAGAACAGGAAGAAGTTAACTATAGGACATTTCAAAACAAACTACAAAGCTCCAGTAGCCAAGACAGTATGGGACTGCCATAAGATTAGACACAGATCAGTGGGAAAGAATTGAGAGTCCAGGAACAATTCCCCACATTTTTGGCTAATTTATTTATTTATTCATTTATTTAATTTTTATTTATTTTTATTTTTTAGAGAGGGAGGGAAATAGAGGGAGAGAATCTTAAACAGGCTCCATGCCCAGTGCAGAGCCTGACATGGGGCTCGATCTCACAACCCTGAGATCATGACCTGAGCCAAAGTCAAGAGTTGGACACTTAACTGACTGAGCCACTCAGGTGTCCTGGTTAATTAATTTTTTTAGTTGCCTAAGACAATTCAATGGGGAAAGTTATTCAACATGGTGATGGGACAGTTAGATATCAACCTGCAGAAAGATGACCTGAGAATCCCTACCTCACATCATACAGAAAAATTAACTCACACTGAGGGGCGTCTGGGTGGCTCAGCGGGTTAAGGCCTCTGCCTTCGGCTCAGGTCATGATCCCAGGGTACTGGGATCCAGCCCTGCATCGGGCTCTCTGCTGGGCGGGGAGCCTGCTTCCCTTCCTCTCTCTCTGCCTGCCTCTCTGCCTATTTGTGATCTCTGTCTGTCAAATAAATAAATAAATAAATAAATAAATAAATAAATAAATAAAATAATAAAATAAAAAAATTAACTCACACTGAAATGGTGAAAAGTAAAAGTATAAAAACATAAAGTTATCAGCAGATGCAGGATAATATTTTTTGGCTGAGTGGTAGGGAAGAAGTTTGATTGTTTTGAAGGAAGACCAAAAGGAAACATCCTAATCCAAAAGCATATGGTGATGTGTGTGTTTCAGTTTCCAAATTCCTCACCAAAATGTGGTCTCTCATGGCTCTCCTAAGTTTCTCTACCTATGGGGTTTCTGGATTTATTTTATAATTTTCACAAAAATAATTATTCCTGACTTTTTTCCACATCATGGTAACACAAAAGCTTATTTTTTTCTGAAAGCTTTCATAGATATTTAAATCAATAATCAACTATTTAATTTCTGTGGTCTTTAAAAATGGACAGAAGCCATAAATAAGTACCCCCTTCCACTTAGGTGGATACATCACCCTTTCTCTAAACACCTCTTGGGAACAAGTAAACATGACAGTTATGGGGTGGTTTATGTGAGGAATGAGGAGCAGAGTATCTTAGAGC
Organism: Mellivora capensis; assembly: GCA_004024625.1. Taxonomy (NCBI): domain Eukaryota; kingdom Metazoa; phylum Chordata; class Mammalia; order Carnivora; family Mustelidae; genus Mellivora; species Mellivora capensis. Next base: position 59,852 of record PISX010004327.1, read on the forward strand.
ATGTCATTTTATCCCTCAGAAATAGTACAGCATCCCCTAATATTAGACTGTGTGTCTGTGTGTGTGTGTGTATGCATGTAATTTTCTAAGGAAGTGGGATCATTTATTCATTCATTATACTCAGTCATCTTTTTCTCTTATCTTCCAAACATGCCCATCTGACCTGGCAGAAAATGCTACATCTATTGTAGGTGGATTAAAGATATTGTTTTAATTAATGACAATTGGGTGTTTTGTCTCCTTTTCTTCCCCATGACTTTCAGCATCCAATTCATAATGCTTTTATATCTGGTAGTTGTAATTCATAAAAAGATGGGAAACCTTAATGTTTAAGAATTCAAAATCCAGGGGTACCTTGGGTGGCTCAGTTGTTTAAGCATCTGACTCTTTTTTTTTAAATTTATTTATTTGTCAGAGAGAGAGAGGGAGAGAGAGCGAGCACAGGCAGACAGAGTGGCAGGCAGAGGCAGAGGGAGAAGCAGGCTCCCTACCGAGCAAGGAGCCCGATGTGGGACTCGATCCCAGGACGCTGGGATCAAAACCTGAGCCAAAGGCAGCCGCTTAACCAACTGAGCCACCCAGGCGTCCCTAAGCATCTGACTCTTGATCTCAGCTCAGGTGTTATTATAGGGATCAAGAGTTCAAGCCCTGCATGGGCTCAATGGAGCCCACTTTAAAAAAAATTCAAAGTCCAATCTCTGTCTTTTGGTTAGAGCATTTAACCCATTTACATGTAAAATAAGTACTGATAAAGAGGGACTTCTGTCATCTTGCTATTTGTTTTGTGTATGCCTTGCAAATTTTTTCTCACATGCTTTTGAAGGATAGTTTTTCTGGATACGGGATTCTTGAATGATAGTTTTGTTTTGTTTTTTAATATATCAGCCCATTGTCTTCTGACCTCCAAAGTTTCTGATAAAAAATCTGCTAACTTTTTTGAGGATCCCTAGATTCACTTTCTCTTGCTGCTTTCAAAATTCTTTATGACCTTGGCTTTGACAGTTTGATTACAATGTGTCATGGTGTGAGTCTCTTTGAGTTCATCTTACTTGGAGTACATTCAACTTCTTGTATGTGTCTTTCATCAAATTTGGGAAGTTTTCAGCCATTGTTTCTTCAAATACTCTTTCTTCTTCTAGGCCTCCCATAATGTGTATGTTGGTCCATTCAATAGTGCCCCTTGGGCTCTGTTCACTTTTTCAAGTCTTCTTTCTGTCTCTCAGACTCAATAATTTCCATTTTCCTATCTCCAAGTTTGCTGAATCTTTCTTCTGTCTGCTCAAATGTGCCTTTGAATCCCTCTGATGAAATTTTCATTTCAGTTATTGTACTTTTCACCTCCAGAATATTCCCCCTGAATAGGTTTGTTTTTAAAAATTTTTCTGTCTATTGATATTTAGTTGACAAATAAAAATTGTAACCAGACTTTTTTATGTTTTCTATATATTTTTTTAATTTTTAAAATTTATTTAATTTATTTATTTTTAGAGAGATTGAGGGAGAAAGCAGAGGGGAGGGACAGAGGGAGAAAGAGCCTCAAGCAGACTCAGCATTGAGCACAGAGGCCAACACAGGGCTTTATCTCATGACCCTGAGATCATGATCTGAGCTGACACCAAGAGTTAGATGCTTAACTGACTGTGCCTCCCAAGTGTCCCAATTTTGTTTCCTATTTCTTATTGGCATATCCACTTAGTTCATACATTGTTTTCTTTTTCCATATCTTCCTTTAGTTCTCTGAGCAACTTTAAAACAATTGTTTTAAAGTCTTTGTCCAGTAGATCTGCCATCAGGTTTTTTTCAGGGGCAGTTTTGTTGGTTTATTTTTGCCTTTGAAATGGCTGTACTTTCTCATTTCTTTGTATGCCTTATGATGTCTTCATTGAAATCTGGACAATTGAATCTAAAAATGTTGTAACTCAGGAAATCAGATTCTCCCCCTTCTCCAGGGTTTGCTTTATAATTTTGTTGTTGTTGTTGTTGTTGTTGTTGTTATTTTAGCAGTGCTTGGCTGGTAGAGTGTGTGACTCGTGATCTTAGGGTTGTAAGTTCAAGCCCCACATTCTTTGTAGTGCTTACTTAAATTAAAAAATTTTAAAAAATTGTTGTTTTATTGTTGTAGGTTTTCTCTGTGCCAAGGATCAGCATGACGTATAAATTTAGGTCTTTTCTGAGAGTATGACTTTCCTTGGGCATGCACAGTTGACTTTGTAATTTTCTCTGTATACATAGTTGATTTTTATTATTCTCGTTTGACTCCCAAAAGAAGGGGGAAAAAATGAAAGAGGACAAAAGGGCACTGACACTTCAAATACCTTGGAAATGATTTCACTTGTAGAGGGAAGCTTACAACAATGCAGAGATTTGCAGCAACAATGGCCACTGCTTCTTTGGCCTGCACCTCTGTGATCAGAAGCAGTAATCAGCCATCAGAGCACAGATCCCTGATATTGGGGAACAAGGTCCTTTTTTCCCACCCTTTCTTCCACAAGCTGTGTGAAAGCTGCTCCAGGAACACGTGCACAGATTACTGCCTCCAGGCTAGGGGTTGGGGTGGGTGGCTGCTACTGTGCAAAGAGCTGAGATTAATTGTAGTTTACCTCAGTTTGCCTTTCAAACCATCCCCTGGAATTTGCATCCCTTCAATAGACTACAGAGTGTAAGTGCTTCTATCAGACAGATTTTACCAGTGCGATTGTTGTCTAGGTAGGGAGACATTCCTCATGCATTCTGCTCTGCCATCTTCCCAGCTTCCTCTGCTTTTCTTATACTAATCAGTTGCATCAGGTCTCTTCCTAGTGTGAACTCCTCCAAGAGTGTCCTTCCTCCCACCTCAATGACTCCTACTACTTTCCAAGTGTGGATTTTTTTTTTCATCACATTTTTCAGAATTAGGGAAATCAAGGTTCACAGGGTTTATTGCTTTCTTAAGAACTTACAAAAATTAACCATGTAGATGAGATTAAGTTGAACAGTGTTACTTTTACTTCTATTAACTGTATTCTATATAAAAAGTCCTCTGGGAAACTGCTTAAACCATTTCCAGAAATGGAAAGGCAGTGGTGCTTCCTCTTGTGGTGAGGGCAGCCTTAATACCCAAACACTCTTACAGCAGGGGAGAATCAGTTTAAAATATTCTCTATGTGCCCTCAATGAGCAAGTGGTGTTACAGGTTAGGGAGAACAGAAACAAAGAAAATGGATGAGGCACTTAACCAAGATATCACAGTCTATCTTGGAAGATCATTTCAAATTAATAATTTAAATTGAGGAAGGGGCGTTTGGCTGGCTCAGTCAGTAGAGCATGTGACTCTTGATTGGGGGATCATGAGTTCAAGCACGCTGGGCATAGAGCTTACAATGAATGAATGAATGAATGAGTGAATGAATGAATGAAATTAGGGAAATTAGAAAGGTGTAGGTGGATTCAACCTGGAGCCAGTCAGATTGCTTGAAAGAGAAAGCTATTTATGTGATGGTTAGGACTTAGCTACAGGAATGCTTGCATGGATCAGTAGGGGTGAGAGTTGAGTTTAGACAGAGTTCCAAATTGGTAAATTGGACATGTGTACCCTCAGGGATGGAACATCTGATGACAACCATGAACTGATGAAGGTCGGAGAGCTCTGAAGCAGAGGAAGAAGTTTAGATTCAATGAGTTGTTTTACATAGCAGTTTGTTAATGGGAAAATGACAGTTTATGGACATCTTTGTAGTCTCAAAGAAATAATTATTTGTCAATATTTTTATCCGTAAACAGTACCTTGGAATTTTTCTTCTCTACCATATGCAAAAATATGTTTATGATGTTTTGATACATGTATATATTGTAAAATGATGACCACAATCAAGCAAATTAACATACATAACACCTTACATAGTTACCTTTTCGTGTGTGTGATGAGACTGTTTAAGATCTACTCTCTTAGCAAATTTTAAGCATACGATTCAATATTATTAACTGTATCTCCAGAACTTATTTTTCCTGTGTAATGGAAACTTGTTGCCACCCTTTGACTAGCATCTTGCCATTTCCCCATCCCTCAGTCTTTAGTAAATATCATATTACTCTCTGCTTCTGTGAGTTTGACATTGTTAGATTCCACATATAAGTAAGATCTTGCAGTGACGCCTGGATGGCTCAGTCCGTTGAGCATGCCCAACTCTTGGCTTTGGCTCAGGTGGTGATCACAAGGTTGTGATCTCAGAGTTGTGAGATTGAGCTCTACAACAGCCCCACCCTAGGTGTGGAGCTTGCTTGGAATCTTTCTCTCCCTCTCCCTCTGTCCCTGGCCCCCCTCCCATGCTCTCTCTCTCTCAAAATAATAAATGAGATCATGCAGTATTTGTATTTCTATGTCTGACTTATTTCACTTAACTAATGTCCTCTAGGTTCAACCATATTGTTGTAAATGGCAGAATTTCCTTCTTTTTAAAGGCAGAATTATACTCCAGTGTGTGTCTGTATCTATAGATACATAATATTTTCTTCATTCATCTGTTGACAGACACTTAAGTTGTTTCAATATCTTGACTATTGAAAATAATGCTGCAATAAACATGGGAGGGCAGATAGGTCTTTGAGGTACTGAAGTGGGGTTGTGGATCAAGTGTAATTTTATTTTTAATGTTTTGAGGAATGTCTATGCCATTTTCCATTATGATTCTACCAATTTACATTCCCAACAGTGTACAAAGGTTCTCTTTTCTCCACATCCTTGACAACTCTTGATCTTTTGTCTTTTCACAATTAGCCATGTGAGATGATATCTTATTGTGGTTTTGATTTGCATTTCCCTGATAATTAGTGATGTTGAACATCTTTCCATATACTTCTTGGCCATTTGTATATTGTTGTTGAGAAATGTCTATTCAGATCTTTTGCTTACTGTTTTTTGTTGGTTTTGCTGTTGAGTTGAGTTCCTTATATTTCTTAGATATTAACTACTTATTGGTTTGCAAATATTTTCTCCTATTTTTTTAAAAAAAGATTTTATTTATTTATTTATTTGACAGACAGAGATCACAAGTAGGCAGAGAGGCAGGCAGGGTGGGGGGGGGGAGCAGGCTCCCTGCTGAACAGAGAGCCCAATGTGGGGCTCAAACCCAGGACCAACGGGATCATGACCTGAGCTGAAGGCAGAGGCTTTAACCCACCAAGAAATCCAGGTGTCCCTGTTTTCTCCTATTCTTTAGTTTGTCTCTTCACTCTGCTGATTGTTGTGCAGGAGGTTTTTAATTTAATGCAATCCTACTTGTCTGTTTTTGGTTTGTTGCCTATGCTTTTGGGATCATATAAAAAAAAAAAAAAACCAATTTCCCAGACCAATGTCAAGAAGCTTTCCTCCTGTGTTTTCTTCTAGTAGTTTTACAGTTTTAGGTGTTAAGTCTTTAATTGATTAAGACTAATTAAGTCTTTAATTGATTTTAAGTTGATTTTTTAAAAAGATTTTATTTACTCATTTGACAGAGAGAGAGAGAGAGAGAACACAAACAGGAGAGCAGCAGATGGAGGGAGAAGCAGGCTCCCTGCTGTGCAAGGAACCTGATGCGGGACTCGATCCCAGGACCCTGGGATCATGACCTGAGCTGAAGGCTGATACTCAACTGACTGAGCCACCCAAATGTCCCTTAAGTTGATTTTTTGTATATGGTGTGAGATAAGAGTCCAATTTCATTCTTCTGTACATGGATATCCAGTTTTCCTGACACCTTTATTAAAGAGACTTTCCCCATGTCTGTTCTTGGCATCCTTGTAGAAGACCAATTGACAGTAAATATTTAGATTTGTTTCTGGGCTCTCTGTTCTATTCCACTGGTCTATATGACTATTTTCATTTCAGTGCAATACTGTTTTGATTATTATAGCTTTGTAGTACACTGTGATGTCAAGCAGTATGATTCCTCCAGCTTTTTTCTTCTTATTCAAGATTGCTTTAGTTATTCTGAGTCTTTTGTGGTTCCGTCTGAATTTTAGGAATTTTTTTTTTCAGATTCTGGAAGGAATGACATTGCCTGTTTCTTCTAGGTTATCTGATTTTTTAAAAAAGATTTTATTTATTTATTTGACAGACAGAGATCACAAGTAGGCAGAGAGGCAGGCAGAGAGAGAGGGAGGAAGCAGGCTCCCTGCTGAGCAGAGAGCTGGATGCGGGGCTCGATCCCAGGACCCTGGGATCATGACCTGAGCAGAAGGCAGAGGCTTAATCCACTGAGCCACCCAGGCGCCCCTAGGTTATCTGATTTGTTGCATATAATTATACATAAAAGTCTCTCATGATCCTTTTTATTTTTGAAGCTGCATTACAATGTTTCCTCTTTCTGGCTTTATTTGAATCGTCTTTTTTTTTTTTTTTTTTTTTTTTTTTTTTTTTTTTTTTTTTTTTTTTTTTTTTTTTTTTTTTTTTTTTTTTTTTTTTTTTTTTTTTTTTTTTTTTTTTTTTTTTTTAAGTCTAGCTCATTGTTGATTTTACTTTTTCAAAAACCCAACTTTTAGGTTAGTTAATTATTTTTACTGTTTCTCTATTCTCTATTTCATTTGTTTCTTCTCTAATCTTTGTTATTATTTCCTTCCTTTTGATAACTTTGGGCTTAGTTTGTTCTTTTTATAGTTTCTTCAAGTTAAAGTTAGTTTATTTGAGATCTTTCTTTCTTTCTTTCTTGTTGGTATTTATCACTACAAAATTACCTCTTAGCATTGCTTCCGCTGCATCACATGAGTTTTGTTAGGTTGTTTTTATTTTCATTTGTTTTGAGATATTTAGAAAACTTTTCTTTGATTTCCTCTCTGAACCAATGGTTGTTCAAGAATGTGGGAACTAGTTTCCACATATTTGTGAATTTTCTTGCTGTCAGTTCAATCCTTTTTAAAAATTTTTATTTTTTAACTTTTTATTTATTTAAAAAAATTTTTAAAATTTATTTACTTGTCCAAGAAAGAGAGAGAGAGAGTACAAGCAAGGGGAGAGGCACACAGAGCAGGTAGAAGGAGAAGCAGGGTCCCTGCTGAGCAAGGAGCCTGATGTGGGACTCTGACGTGGGACCTCAGGATTCTGGCCAGGATCATGACCTGAGCCGAAGGCAAACACCCAACAGACTGAGCCACCCAGGTGTCCTGTTGTTAATTCATTTCTGGTTTCATCACATCTCATACTGTGTGAAAGGATACTTGGGATGACTTTTCCCTTCTTAAATGTACTAAGTCTTGTTTTGTGACCTAACCTGTGATCCTATGCTCTATCCTGGAGAATGTTCTGTGAGGATTTGAGGAGAATGTGTGTTCTGCTTGGATGAAAAATCTCTCTATCTCTCTTTCTCTCTGTGTATGATTGCTTAGTTCCGCTTGATATATAGTTCAAGGTAGCTGTTTCCTTTTTGATATTCTGTTTGGATGTTCTGTCCATCAATGAAAGCAGGTTATCGAAGTCACATACTATTATGACATTATGATAATCATACTATTATGATATTGTCAATTTCTTCCTTCACGTGTAAGTATTTGCTTTATGTACTTAGGTGTATTTATGTGGTGGGTGCATACACATTTAAAATTGTTGTATCTTCCTGTTCAACTGACTTTTTATTTTTTTTTTATTTTTTTTTAAGATTTTATTTATTTATTTGAGAGAGAGGCAGTGAGAGAGCATGAGCGAGGAGAAGGTCAGAGGGAGAAGCAGACTCCCCGTGGAGCTGGGAGCCTGATGCGGGACTCCATCCGGGGTTTCCGGGATCATGACCTGAGCCGAAGGCAGTCGTCCAACCAACTGAGCCACCCAGGCGTCCTCAACTGACTTTTTAAAACTTTACATGGTGACCTTCATCTATTTATGATGAAGCAGAGTTCTGTCTCTTTTGAATTTTAATAAGTTCATATTACCATTAATATATCATTCTTATTATGCTGAAAAGACTTTTTTTTTGGTTCCTTTGCCTCAGTCTGTTTCACACATACTGTTTTGTGAAGCTGTGGGTCATCCAATTTACTTACCCACCTCACTGCTTATGGGACAGAGTTGATTAGTTAGTTTTTAAAAAAATCTTGTTGATAATGCCATTCTTATTTTTGTCTTTAAGTGTTGGTGCATTATTAAATCTTTTACACATTGGGAAAAAATTGCTGGGCTACAGATTATAAGTAAATTCAAATTTACTAGGAAATGCTGATAGGGGGTATGAGTTAACTATCTGACCATTTATGCACGTGCATTTATTTATTCTTTGCAATTTGCCAACACCTTTTATTTTTGCTTATATGGTGTTATACAGACTCTCCATGTGATTATATATTGTTTTTGTTAATTACCATTGGTGTTGAGCATTTTTCCTATATGGTCTTTCATCTTCTGACTGAAGTTTCAGTCATTTTCTCATATTTAATTTATTTATACATTTATTGATTTCTTGTACTTTTTTACTATTCTGCACACTAATCCTTCATCATCTGTAGGTATTAAAATATTTTCTCCCAAATTCACTTTCTCCCAAATTTTCACTCAATTCTACATTTTGATGGACTGTTCTTAGTTTTTTAAAAAGATGTTATTTATTTATTTATTTATTTATTTATTTATTTCAGAGAGAGAACGAGAGAGAGAGAGAGAGTGAGAGAGAGAGAGCAGGAACATGGAGGAGAGGGAGAAGCAGGCTCCCCGCAGAGCGGGTAACTGGATGCCGGACTCGATCATAGGACCCTGAGATTGTGAACTGTGCTGAAGGCAGACGCTTAACCGATTGAGCCACCCAGGTACCCCTGTTATTAATATATTTTTTAAGATTTTTAATTTATTTATTTGACAGAGAGATAGACAGTGAGAGAGGGAACACAAGCAGGGTAGTGGGAGAGGGAGAAGCAGGCTTCCTGTTGAGCAGGGAGCCCGATGCAGGACTCTATCCTAGGACCCTGGGATCATGACCTGAGCCAAAGCCTGTTCTTAATTTTAATAGAGTTGAATTTGTCCATCCCTTTGGGTATACTTCTTTCCTTCCTTTTTTCCCCCCGAACTAAAGTTCTCACATATTTATTTCTGAACTCACCTACTAATGCAGAAGCATCGAAACAAAGAGAAAAATGATTTCCCAAATAAAACATGCCCGACTATTCAGAAATTCTGGTGATGTTTTCACTGTGGCCAGGTGAGATGTTAGTGACTATGGCGCAGCATAAATACATGGGCCATCTCATGTGTGATTCCTTGTAGACCCAACTTGGTTCTTCTCCAGTGTCTCTTCTTGGAGTTGTAACTGTTTTATGACAGACTTTCGTCTGAGTCCATTGGGGAATGGGACAATTCTGCTTTTGTTTCTCAGCCAGAATCACTTGATTCTACAAGTCTTGTGAGAACCCATGGTGAGTCAGCCAGACACACCACAAATGTAGAGAAAGCTCTCCCTACTATGAAGCTGTAAAAACAAACAAACACACACACATTTGCCTGTAACTTTGAAAGCATTCTATTTTTGTCTTTCACAGGTAGCTCTACAATAAGTATTGTATGTGGATATGATGAGCAGGTAATTCATTATTCTACTGTAGGTAACCATTTGTCATTTCTCTGTGTTAAAATGTCCATAATTTTTGTCATTACCTGTTCTGTCATAGTTTCTTGCATTTTAAACTGATGCCCTTGTTCCAGAAATTCCTATTTCGCACTGGTCTGTTTACTGGTACCATATTGTCCTGGTTACTATAGATTGAAAAGCCTTGATGTAGGCTAGGGAAAGTGCCTCCCTAACTTAGCCCATTTGGGCTACTATCACAAATTACCATAGACTGGGTCTCTTCAACGATAAACATTTATTTCTTATGGTTCTGGAGGCTGGGAAGTCCAAGTTTAAGATGCTAGAAGATCTGGTGTCTGGTAAAGACCGACCTCTTGGTTTGTAGATGACTGTGATCTCATTGTATCCTCACATGCTAGAATGCAGAGGGAAGAAACAAACTCTTGTCTCTTCATATAACCACATTCATGAGGTTTCTATCCTTATGACCTAATTACTTCTCAAAGGCTCCATCTCCTAATACCGTCACAATGCAGGGCAGGATTTCAACATGTGAATTTTGGAGGACACAAACATTCAGTCCCATGACACTCTCTAACAGTGTTCTGTACAAAATCCCGGCTATTCTTAGACATTTGTCTTCTGTTTTGGTTTTTAAAAGGAGTTTTAATTGAGCTCAAAAACAAAACATGGGCACCTGGCTGGCTCAGTTGGTAAAGCATGTGACTCTTGATCTCAGGGTTGTAAGTTTGAGCCCCATGTTGAGTGTAAAGATCACTTAAAGATAAAATCTTTAAAAGATAAAGCAAAAACAAAACAAAACAAAAACCTGATTGTGAATTTAATGGAATTTATTAAAACACTAGATCTACGTGGGAAGTGATTACATCACTGTGATATTCAGTCTCCTTTCAAAGGACATACATCATTTTAACATTTATATCATGATACTTTGATGTCATTCAATCTATACTTTCCCCATCCTAGCCATTTAATAGAATTTTAAGAAAATTAGCTTTAATAGGAATTTATTAAAACTATAGCTATGATATCTTCTAAAAAATTTACTTCTAGTGTCTTATTGCTAGAATTCGAACTGCACTGAAAGTTATTTCTTTTTTTTTTTTTTTTGAAGACTTACTTATTTGAGAGACATAGAGAGAGGGAGACAGGGAGGGAGAGAATGGAATCAGGGGCAGAGGCAGGGGAAGAGGGAGAGAAAATCCTCAAGCAGACTCCCCATTGAGTGCAGAGCCTGACCCAGGGCTCGATCCCAGGACCCTGATATCAGGACCTGAGGCAAAATCAAGTCAGATACTCAACTGACTGAGCCACCCAGCTGCCCCGAGATTTATTTTCATATTGCGTTTTGCATTCTGGAAGCTTACTAAAACATTACATATGTGAAAGATAAATGAAATAATTGCACAGTCAACTGAAACAGTATAAAGGAAATCTATATAATAATCAGGCCAGGACTTGGAAGAACACTTCATACCACCCATCCCACTCAAGATGTCACTTAAGGGAACAATCATTCCATCTCATTCCAGATGGAGTTAGTGTCATGAATTATAAGACAATTTCCTTGCTTTTCTTCATAGTTTTGTAACTTGTGTATACATCCCTATGTTGATATATTTTACTTTTTTGTGTTTATATGCAAATGGAATCATAATATATGTACTATGTCCGGTTTCATTTTTACACACTTATGAATCTTCCATGGAATGGTAATTCACTCTTTCTTCTTAGTTAACAGACTATTTTTCAGAACAGCTTTAGGTTCACCCAAAAAGTGAGCAGCTATTACAGAGTTCCCTTATACCCTTTCCCCCCGACTCACAGTTTCCGAGTTTTAACATTTTGCATTAGTGTAGTATATTTGTCACAACTGACGAACCAGTGTATTACATTTGGTGATGATTAGAGTTGACAAAATGATATTATTAACTAAATTCTTAGTTCACAATAGGTCTCACTCTTTGTGTTTTATAGTGTTATGGGTTTTGACAAATGTGTGATGTCATGTATCCACCATCAGAGTACCACACAGTAGTTTTGCAGCCCTGAAAATCCCTTGTGTTTCATTTATTCATTTCTCTTCCCCTTCTTTGCTTTGCCCCACCAAATCCCTGGCCACCACTGATCTTTCTACTACCTCAATAGTTTTTCCTTTTCCAGAACGTTATTTGGTGGAATCGTACAGTGTCTAGCCATATCATACTGGCTTCTTTTACTTACTAAAATTGCATTTAAGGTGTCTCCATGTTTTTTCTGTGGCTTGATAGTTCATTTCTTTTTATCACTGAATAACATTTAGTTCTATAGATGCACCACACTTTGCTCATCCATTCGTCTGTTGAAATGTCTTGGATGCTTCAAATTTTTGGCAATTGTAAATAGAGCTGCTAGAAACATTTGCCTGAAGACTTTTGTGTGGATACAACTTTTCAGCTCATTTGGGTAAATACCCAGGAGTGAGATGGCTGAGTTGTATGGTAAGGCAGTGTTCAGTTTTGTAAGAGCAAGCCAGAATAGTTCAAAGCGATGGAACTATTTTCTATTCATACTAACAAAGGAGGAGAGTTCCTGTTGCTCCACAGTTTTGCCAGCATTTTTTGTTATCAGTGTTTTGGATTTTACTCTATTAGGTGTATTATGGCACCACATTATTGTTTTAATTTGCAATTCCCTAGCGACATACGACATACGGTGTTGAGCATCTTGTCATGAGTTTATGTGCTGAGTATCTTCTTGGGTGAGCTACCTTTCCAGATTTTTTGCCTATCTTTAAATTAAGTTGTTTGTTTTCTTACTGAGTTTTAAGAATTATTTGTATAATTTGGATACCAGTCCTTTATCAGATGTGTACTTTGCAAACATTTGTCTCAGTCTTTGGATTGTCCTTTCCTTCCCTTAACAAGGTCTTTTGAAAAGCAGAAAAATTTTAATTTTGGTGAGGTTCAATTTATCAATTTTTTTCATTCATGGATCATGGTTTTGGGGTTGTATCTGAAAGTCTCATTGCCAAACCCAAGTCATCTGGATTTTCTCTTATGTTATCTTTCAGAAGTTAAAATTTTTTCATTTTACATTTAGGTTTATGAGTTCCATTTTTAGTTAATTTTTGTGAATATTGTAAAGTCTGCATCCAATTAATTTCTTTGCACATGGTTGTCCAGGCATTCCATCACCATTTGTTGAAAAGACAATTTGTTGAAAGGATTTTCTCCATTGAATTGTCATTGCTTCTTTGTTAAAATCAGTTGACTGTATATGTGTACTTATTTTGGGGTTGTCCTGTTCCATTTATTTCTCTCTCTCTCTCTCTCTCTCTCTCTCTCCCCCCCCTCTCTCTTTTGGCAAAACCACACTGTCTTGATCACTGTAGCTTTATAGTAAGTCCTGAATTCAGGTAGTGCCAGATCTGTGACTTTGCTCTTTGTCAGTATTGTGTTGGCTATTCTGAGTCTTTTATCTTTCTTTCTTTCTTTCTTTTTTTAAAGTAGGTTTCACACCCACCATGGAGTTCAATGCAGAGCTTGAATTTACAACCTTGAGATCAAGACCTGACCTGAGATCAAGAGTTGGACATCTGGGACGCCTGGGTGGCTCAGTTGGTTGGACGACTGCCTTCGGCTCAGGTCATGATCCCGGAGACCCGGGATCGAGTCCCACATCGGGCTCCCAGCTCCATGGGAGTCTGCTTCTCCCTCTGACCTTCTTCTTGCTCATGCTCTCTCACTGCCTCTCTCTCTCAAATAAATAAATAAAATCTAAAAAAAAAAAATTAAAAAAAAAAAGAGTTGGACATCTAACGGACTGAGCCACCCAGGCACCCCAGAGCCTTTGGCCTATCCATGTAAACTTTATTTATTTTATTTAATTTCTTTATTTGACACACAGAGAGAGATCACAAGTAGGCAGAGAGAGAGGGAGAAACAGGCTCCCTGCCAAGCAGAGATCCAGACATGGGGCTAGATCCCCGGACCCTGAGACCATGACCCGAGCTAAAGGCAGAGGCCTAACCCTCTGAGCCACCCAGGTGCCCCAATCTATATAAACTTTAGAATCAGTTGTTTTTATCCAAAATAACTTGCTAGGATTTTGATTGGGATTATATTGAATCTATAGTTCAAGTTGGGGAGAACTGACATCTTAATATTATTAAATCTGATCCCTAAACCTGGAATGTTTTCCCATTTATTTAGATCTTCAGTTTCTTCCAACAAGGTTTTGTAGTTTTCAGAGTCCAAGTTTTACATTTTTTGGGTTCTATTTATTCTTATATATTTTATAAGTGCTATGATAAGTAGATATTAGAAGGTGAAGGAGGGTCAGTAATGTATCCTCCAGACTGAGAAGGCACTTAAAGACCAAAAAATGAAGGAAACCACTCCATGCTGTTTACACAGTTTTATTTAGGGTAATTTACTGACAGGGAGCACTTGGGTGGACAAAGAGTCCCGCTGCTGTGCAACTATTCTCTGCCAAGTCTGGACTTTAATCTCCAGCTTTTACTGAACAAGGGACATGATGGTGAGGCCACAGGGTAGTTACCTAAAGTGGCACTACCCAGGAGTGGCTCGGTGAGTCAAGCATCTGGTTAAGCATCCACCTCTTGATTTCAGCTCAGGTCATGATCTCAGGATCATGAGATCAAGCCCCACGTTGGGCTCCATGCTCAGCAGGAAATCTGCTTATGAGTCTCTCTCTCCCTCTGCCCCTCCCCCTGCTCTCTCTCTTTTTCTTTCTCCCTTAATTATATAATAAATAAATAAATAAAATAATTAATAATTAATTAAGAAAAAAGTGGCACCCTCCGTGCACCAGTTATCTCTACTGGTTATCTAAAGCCGGGCCTTCTGTGAGTCACTTTAGGGAGGATCAGAACAAGTCTTCCCACATATGCCTCTGCTTCCCAGAGGCATATGTTAGCCTCTGAGGTGCTTGGAACTCACAGGCCGAGGGAAGTCACTCCACGGCCATGAGCAAGAGGGAAGGCCAAAGACTGAGTCAGTGTTGTCAGCACTCTTACCATAGACTTGTTTTCTCAATTTCATTTTCAACATATTTTATGGCAAGTGTAAAAGAATATAATTGATTCAGGCGCCTGGGTGGCTCAGTGGGTTAAAGCCTCTGCCTTCAGCTCAGGTCATGATCCCAGGGTCCTGGGATCGAGCCCCACATCGGGCTCTCTGCTCAGCAGGGAGCCTGCTTCCCCCCACCCCCGCCTGCCTCTCTGCCTACTTGGGATCTCTGTCAAATAAATAAATAAAATCTTTAAAAAAAAAGAATACAATTGATTCTTGTATATTAATTTTGTCTCTCCAATGTTGCTGAGCTCATATAGTCATTCTAATAGTTTTTTGGAAGATTCTTGAGGATATTCTACATCATCTGTGAATAGAGTTTTATTCCTTCCTTCCCAATCTGGATGCCTTTAACTTTTTTTTTTTTTTCTGGCCTAACTGAGCTGGTTAGAACGTCTGATACCATGTTGAATAAAACTAGCAAGAGTGGACATTCTTGTCCTCATTCTGATTTTATGGGCAAAAAGATCCTTTCTATCACCATTAATTAGGATCTTAACTGGCCCTTGTCAGCCTGTGGAAGTTCTCTTCTGTTAATACTTTGCTGCATGGTTGTTGTTTTTTTTAAAATCATGAAACAGTGTTGGATTTTGTCACATGCTTTTCTGTCTATGGAGATGATTTTTTGTTTGCTATTCTATTGATATGATGTATGATAATAATTGATTTGGGGGGCTAAACCAAGCTTGTATACCTGGAATATAAAATCTACCTGGTCATATTGTATAATTCTTTTGTATGTCTCTGAATTCAGTTTGCTAGTACTTTGTTGAGGACTTTTACACCCATATTTATAAGAAATTGGTGCGTGTGTGTGTGTGTGTGTGTTGTCTTATTCTGGCCTGGTGTATTACTGACCTTGTAGACTAAGTTGAGAAGTGTTCACTCTTCTATCTTTTGGAAGAGTTTGTGAAGGACTGGTATTAATTCTTTAAGCTTTTGGTAGAATTCAGCAGTGAAGCTGTCTGGGACTGGGTTTTTGTTTTACTTTCAACAAGCTTTTATTTATTAAATATAATATTTAATAATTTAATAATTAAATATAAATATAAAATATTCAAAATTTTTATATTTATTAAATATAAATATAAAAATAATTTTTATTTATTTTTAGAAGATTTTATTTATTTGCCAGAGTGAGAGAGAGAGAGAGAGACAGAGAGAGCACAAGGCAGGGGGAGGGGCTGGCAGAGAGAGAAGCAGGCGACCCACTGAGCAAGGAGCCTGATGTGGGACTTGACTCCAGGACCCTGGAATCATGACCTGAGATGCTTAACCAACTAAGCCACCCAGGTGTCCCAACAAGCTTTATTTTGGGGGGGGGGTGTGTTTTAGTTTCACACCAAAATTGAACAGAAAGTACAAAGTTCTCACATGCCCCTGTCTCCATATGTGTACAATTTCCCCCAATATCAACATCTTACAGCAGAGTGGTATATTTGTTACCATCAGTGAAGCTACACTGATGCATTATTATCACCAAAGTCTATAGATTACTTTAGAATTCATTCTTAGTGTTGTATGTGTTATGGGTTTTGACAAATGTATTAATGACATGTATCCACCATTAAGGTGTCCTATAGATTATCATATAGATTAGTTTTATGCCCTAAAAGTCCTCTGTGTTCTGCCTTGTCATCCCTCTTCCCCTCTACAGTTAACCTCTCTCCTTTTACTTTCTCAAAGCTTTGCCTTTTTCAGAATGTCATATAGTCATAATCATACAATATATAATATTCAGATTGGTTGCTTTCATTTAGTGATATGCATTTAAGTTTCCTCCATGTCTTTTAATGGCTTGAGAGCTCACTTTGTTTTAGCATTATGTAATATCCCATTGCCTGCATGGAGCATCTGTTTACCCATTCATCTACTGAAAGACACCTCCATTGCTCCCAACTTTTGGCAATTATAAATAAAGCTGTGATACATATTCATGTGCAGGTTTTTACATACACCTGAATTTTCAACTTATGTGGGTAAATCCACCTTTGGGCATTGGCTCAAGGGATAGGAAACTCCCCTCTGCCACACTGGATCAGGGTAAGACCAATTTACCCTGTGAAGATCAAGTGAATATTGGACTGTGCTGAGGTCTGAAAATCCCAGTACTGAGGCAGCTGGAGAGCCACATGCAAACAAAAGGAGTTGACTCTTACTTACTCACAGCACACACAATAATTTATCAAACATGAAACAAAGACCCAAACATAAGAGGTTAAAATAGTACTCTTTTTTTTTTTTTTTTAAGTAGGCTCCATGACCAGTGTGGAGCCCAGTGTGGGGCTTGAACTCATGACCCTAAGATCAAGACCTGAGCTGAGATCAAGAGTTGGATGCTTAAATGACTGAGCCATCCAGATGCCCCAAAACTACAACATTCTTAAAAAAAAAATACAGGAAATATTCATGACCTTGGAGTTGGGAAATAATTCTTAAGTGACACTGTAGGGGCCCAGGACAGACCACCCCAAAGTGGTTATTTTGAATTATTTACTTAAGAAATGGTTAGTGCAAGAAGAACACTGTGACCCTCCTTCATCTTCAGAAAGCAGGAAATAAATCTCCCAAGTGAAAAGTATTCTCCCTGCAGCAGGTGGTAGAGAGACATTCTATTGTTAGAGGCAGGGGATTTAGGGCCAAAAAAGCCTATATAGACAAACCTTGTTACCTTTACTAATTTAGTACCCTAGTTCAAATTCTGCTTAAAATGCCTTACTAATTGAAGCTCCCCAAATAAGTTTTCATTGTACTGTTTATTCCTCAAAGATTCATGTTTCTTTGTCTAAAACATATAAAAGCTTCAAGCTTTTGTCTTTTCTTTGGGTCTCAAATTTATTATTGGGACTCCATGTACATGTAATTAAATTTTGTTTTTTCTCCTCTTAATTCATCTCATGTCAGTTTAATTCTTAGGCCACCAAGATGAATCTTAAAGGCTAGAGTAAAAAATTTTCCTTCCCAACAACACCTAAAGCAAAAACAGGGAAGAAAGAAAGAAAGAAAGAGAAAAATATTTTGGACTTCATCAAAATTAATAACTTTTTTGCTTCAAAGGACACTATCAAGAAAAAGAATATATCCAGCGCACCTGGGTGGCTCTTGATTTTGGCTCAGGTCATGGTCTCAGGGTCCAGAGATTGAGCCCTGCATTAGGTTCTGTGCTCAGTGTGGAGTCTGCTTGAGAATCTCTCCTTCTCTCTCTGCTCTTTCCCCTGTTCCTGCTCTCTGAATAAATAAGTAAACTTTAAAAAAAGATTTTTATTTATTTATTTGGGAGAGAGTGAGAGTAAGAGAGATCACAGAAGGAGAATGAGAAGGAGACTCCTCCCTGAGCAGGGAGTCCAATGTGAGAGCTCAATCCCAGGACCCTGAAATCATGACCTGGGCTGAAGGTGCTTAAATGACTTAGCCACCTAGGCGCCCCTAAAATCTTAAAAAAAAGAAAGAAAGAAAGAAAATAAACAGACCCATTGGATTCTTTGTATACTATTGGTGGGAATATAAAATTGTACCACTAATACGGAAAACAATATGGTGGTTCCTTAGAAATTACAGAGTTACTATATGATTGAGCAATTTCTCCCTTGTATATATACCCCAAAGAATTCAAAACATGAACTCAGATATTTATAAACTATTTTTTTAAGTAAAAGGCAAAAGATTTATTTGATCTAAAGAGAAATCAGAGTGTTATGGACATTTGTTCATAGGACCCTTATTCACAGTAGCCAAAATGGAAACAACCCAAGTGTCCATGAAGGGATGAATGGATGAACAAAATGTAGTACATACATACAATAGGATATTATTCAGCTTCAACAAGAAAAAAATTCCCGACCCAGGCTACAGCATGCATGAACCTTGAGGACAATATGCTAAGTGAAATAAGCCTGTTCTAAAAGCACGAATACTGCATGATTCCACTTATATGAGGTTCCTATAGTAGTCAAATTCATAGAGAAGGAAAATGGAACTGTGGTTGCCAGGGGCTGGACAGAGGTGTGAATGGGGAGTTGTTGTTTAATGAGTACAGAGTTTCAGCTTTGCATGATGAAAACAGTTCCGGAGACTGGTTTCCCAATGTCAATGTACTACATACTACTTAACATACTACTTAAAATGATTAAGATGTTGGGGTGCTTGGGTGGCTCAGTGGGTTAAGTGACTGCCTTTGGCTCAGGTCATGGGATCAAGTCCCATCAGGCTCTCTGCTCAGCGGGAGTCTGCTTCTCCCTCTGACCCTCCCCTTCTCATGCTCTCTCTCTCTCTTTCATTCTCTCTCTCAAATAAATAAATAAAAATTTATTTTTTTAAATAACCAATTTAAAAAATGATTAAAAATGATTTTCCTTTCAAAAAATGATTACGATGTTAAATTTATAGTATGTGTATATTGCCACAATCAAAAGTAACATGTTTTAGAGCAAGAGAGTGAAAACACCCCCCAAAGAATGGAAGAAAATTTTGGAGAAAATATATTTGATAAGGTATTTGTATCGAGTATCCACCATATAAAGAACTACATATCAAAAGTAAAAAGTCAAATAACCCAATTTAAAAATAGCAAAGCACCAAACAGATATTTTTCCAAGGGAGATATACCAATGGCCAAGAGTATATGAAAATTTGCTGGACATGATCACACATCAAGGAAAAGCAAGTCAAAATCACAATGAGATATAACTTCACACCCACTAGAATGGCTTGACCCAACAAAT
The DNA here is from genome assembly GCA_004024625.1 of Mellivora capensis. Classification (NCBI taxonomy): domain Eukaryota; kingdom Metazoa; phylum Chordata; class Mammalia; order Carnivora; family Mustelidae; genus Mellivora; species Mellivora capensis. The sequence goes on from PISX010004327.1 coordinate 79,166, forward strand.
GAGAGAATATTAAGTGTATTCGAGTATATGAATACATTGGAGCCCTCATACACTGCTTGTGGAACTATAGGTGATCCAGCCACTTTGGAAAACAGTCTGTCATTTCCTCAAAGATTAAATGTACAATTTCCATATGAGCTGTCAATTCCACTCCCAGATGTATGTCCAAGTGAAAGAAAAACACATGTCCAAACAAAAACGTACATGAATAGCATTCATAAGAGTCAAAAGGTAGTATAACAAACCAGATGTCCATTAATGGATGAAGTGGATGAAGAAAACTCACTTTAGGGGCGCCTGGGTGGCTCAGCCTCTGATTTCGGCTCAGGTCATGATCCCAGGGTCCTAGAATAGAGCCCCACATCGGGCTCTCTGCTCCGCGGAGAGCCTGCTTCCTCCTCTGTCTCTCTGCCTGCCTCTCTTGCCTACTTGTAATCTCTGTCTGTCAAATAAATAAATAAATAAAATCTTTAAAAAAGAAAGAAAGAAAAGAAAACTCACTTTATCCTGTGAAAATTAATAAAAGGAAATCTCATTGACGATTGTTTTAGGAGGCCAGCAGGGGGAGCTCTCAGGCCCTACCGCTTGTGATCAGTTGCAAACTCCACAGAACAAGGGAAACTTGTAAATTCTTTCTACTGTAGCTACTTTACTACCCCAGCGGCAGGAAGAAAGTTTTTTCTCCTCCCTTGGCAATAGCCAATGAGAGACTGGCAGACTCCGCCAATGCAAAGCCCCTATACTTTGAACTCCCAGTTTATTCCAATAGACTTTTTTTTTTTTTTTAAAGATTTTATTTATTTATTTGACAGAGATCACAAGCAGGCAGAGAGGCAGAGAGAGAGAGAGAGGGAAGGAGGCTCCCCGCCGAGCAGAGAGCCCGATGCGGGGCTCGATCCCAGGACCCTGAGATCATGACCTGAGCCGAAGGCAGCAGCTTAACCCACTGAGCCACCCAGGTGCCCCAATTTTCCAATAGACTTTTTGTTCGCGAAATCCTGCCCACTCTCTGCCCTTTCTTCCACAAAAGAGCCTTTCTCTCCTTTTTCTCCTGCCTTGCCTATGGTTTTGCCCTATCATGCTTGTTCCAAATTGCAATTCTCTGCTCTTCTCGAATAATCCCATTTTTGCTGGTAAAATAACTGCCAGTTTTATTTTTAAAGTTTTTTGCTTAAGTTTTTTTTTTGTTTGTTTTGTTTTGTTTTTAGCAATTTATTTGAGAGAGAGAGAAAGCCTGAGAGAGAGAGGGAGCACAAGCAGGGGCAGGAGTGGAGCGAGATGCCGACTTCCTGCCAAGCAGGAAGCCGGATGAGGGACTTGATCCCAGGACCCTGAGCTCACGCTTGACTTGGGCGAAAGGAGACTCTTTCCTGACTGAGCCACCGAGGCGCCCTATTTTCTGAGGTTAATAATCCACACAATGGCCCATTATTCAGCTGCAAAAACAAATGAAGTATCGATACATGCTACAACATGAATATATTTTGAAAAAATTATGCTAATGTAAACGGCCCAATTTTAGTATATGTGCTGCAGAAGGGAGCAGTATGATACTATAAACACATTCAGAGTAAATGAAGTTAACCACAAAGACTACTTCTTATATAATTTCACTCATAAGAAAGTCAATGAATATTAAAAAGTATATAGAGGGGCGCTTGGGTGGCCCAGTGGGTTAGGCATCCCACTCTTGGTTTCAGCTCAGGTCTGATCTCTTGGTGGTGAGATGAGCCTCAGGTGGGGCTCACTCTCGGTGCGGAGCCTGCTTGAGATTCTCTCTCCCTCTGCCCCTTCTGCTCATGCTCTCTCTCTCCAGAATAAATAAATAAATCTTTAAAAATAAATAAAATCTGGGGTTCCTGGGTGGCTGAGTTGGTTAAGCGACTGCCTTAAGCGATCTCAGGGTCCTAGGATGGAGCCACTCATAGGGCTCCCTGCTCAGCAGGGAACCTGCTTCTCCCTCTCCCACTCCCCTGCTTGTGCTCCCTCTCTCACTGTGTGTCTCTCTCTGTCAAATAAATAAAATCTTAAAAATAAATAGATAAAATCTATAGAGATAGAAAGTAGATTCATGGCTGCCCAGGGCTGAAGGCAGGAAGAGGAAAATGGTAAGAGCTTTTTGAGATTACGAAAATATTCTAAAATGGTGATTATTGCACATTTTTATTTTTATTTTTATTTTTTTTAAAGATTTTATTTACTTATTTGAGAGAGAGGCAGTGAGAGAGCATGAGCGAGGAGAAGGTCAGAGGGAGAAGCAGACTCCCCGTGGAGCTGCCCCCGAGTGGCTCTGCCGCCGCGTCTATAGCGCGGAGAGCTGCACCGGGTGCGGGAGCCCTAGGGATGACGCTGGCAGACCGAGAAGCTGGGAAACGGTGAGTGTGCGGGGCCGGGTGTGCCAGGACGGGAGGGAGGGGCTGGCGACGGGCGGTGGCGGGGACCCAACCTCCCGCGGGAGCCCCCGAGTCTGCAGAGCGGGAGTCCCTGGTGGCGCTGTTCGGACCTCAGTCCCCTCCTGGCCGCCCGCCTCCTGTCCTGTCTCTGCGTAGGGCCGCGTGTCCCTCAGTTGTGCGGTGACCACGGGGAGGGTCATCAGTCACAATCGTGACTCTGTTTTTGAGGTTAGTGTGTGTGTGGATTCTGTGGTCTGTGGGGTCCCCAGTCCTTCCTTTGTCCTGAGAGGCACCCGTTTTCTCCTGAGTGTTCCACATTTGGGGGAAGCAGAGGGTCAAATTCAGGATCCTTTCCCCCAGCCTAGCTCTTCCTAAGGGTAGCAGTAAATCCCGAAATTTCTGTATCGCTCTCCGCGTCCCCAAATGCTGACTTCTGATTCACAGCATCGTCCACTATTAGTCTCTGTGGTGCGTTTCAACATGAGCCAGTGCTTTAATTGCTTTTCAGTTTCCCACAGCCAATGGCCAGCCGTTTTTAAAAGGTTTATTTTTGTGGGTTTTTTTTGTTGTTATTTTATTTTTTTTAAAGATTTTATTTATTTGACAGATCACAAGAAGGCAGAGAGGCAGGCAGAGAGAGGGGGAAGCAGGCTCCCTGCTGAGCAGAGAGCCCGATGAGGGCCTCGACCCCAGGACCCTGAGATCATGACCTGAGCTGAAGGCAGAGGCTTTAACCCACTGAGCCACCCAGGCGCCCTGGTTATTTTTTTTAATATTGTAATTTTATTTTTCTTTTCAGTGTTCCAAGATTCATTGTTTATGCACCCCACCCAGTGCTCCATGCAATCTGTGCCCTCCATAATACCCACCACCAGGCTCCCCCCACTCCCCTCCAGAACCCTCAGTTTGTTTCTCAGAGTCCACAGTCTCTCATGGTTTGTCTCCCCCTCTGATTTCCCCCAACTCCCTTCTCCTCTCATTCTCCTAATGTCCTCCATGTTATTCCTTATGCTCCACAAGTAAGTGAAACCGTATGATAATTGACTCTCTGCTTGACTTATTTCACTCAGCATAATCTCTTCCAGTCCCCTCCATGTAGATACAAAAGTTGGGTATTCATCCTTTCTGATGGAGGCATAATATTCCATTGAATACATGGACCACATCTTCTTTTTCTATTTGTCTGTTGAAAGGCATTTTGGCTCTTTGCACAGTTTGGCGACTGTAGGCATTGCTGCTATGAACATTGGGGTACAGATGGCCCTTCTCTTCACTACATCTGCATCTTTGGGGTAAATACCCAGTAGTGCAATTGCAGGGTCATAGGGTAGCTCTATTTGTAATTTCTTAAGGCAGACACATGAAAAAATGTTTGTAGTTATTTTTACATGAGAAGCAGCGAATTAACCACCAGGAGCTACGATGTATGAAATCCCATGCCTCTCCTTCACCGTCCCCGACCCTCCAGGATGTTTCCTGGGCACCGACATCCTATGGGAAGTCCTTTGGGTAGAGATGAATCTTTGGAAACTTTTCTGGGTGATCTCTCCTGTCAGCACTGCTCCTCCCTAGGTTTGTCCCCTTAAAAGACTTTTTTCACTTGGGTTTGATTCTCAATAAATTAAAAAAAATTAAATCAATAAATCTTGAAACACAGTGTAAAATATTTCCAAAGAGGCAAGAAAGAACTAAATTTCAGAACTTAAAAAAAAAGTGAAATAATGGATTCCATATTATTACATTCCATTTGTTAAAAGATTCTTCTTTCCCTTTTTTGTATTCCCCTGGGGGCATTTAGTAATATTTGGAGGTTCTTGGGTTTGGATGATTTTAAATGGAATGCCCCACCCACTCCAGGGCTTCCGTCTCCACCAGAGGAGTCCAGAGCCAAAGCTTGGGAAGGTATTTGAACTTCAGAGTGTGGCTTTTCCTCTTCAGTTATAGGGAAGCAGGCTGCTTATCTCAGCTCATTCAAAATTTTGCATTTCTTTCCTTTGGATTCCTTTATCTGTTGAATATTGTGGCCCTAACATAACTGATTTTCCCATAGCATTTTGGAATTTTGTTTCCTGTGTGAGTATGTAAGAGTTTTGATTTCTTGGGGTTTGAAAATGTGAGTTGATTGAGAAGTATGGTGTGAGTTAGGCAAAAACATTCTGGAGCCTGGACTATTTGTACCTTTTAGGAGGGAGAAACTCAAGAGGTGAGATGGGTGAATTTAAGTTCTCAGATGCATTTTCAATTAAAAAATGTTTATTAACATAGATTTTTTTTTTTGTTTCAGGGGTACAGGTCTGTGATTCATCAGTCTTCTACAATACACAGCACTCACCATAGTATATACCCTCCCCAATGTCCATCCCCCAGCCACCCCATTTCTCCCACCTCCCCTTCACTCCAGCAACCCTCAGTTTGTTTCTTGAGATTAAGAGTCTCTTATGGTTTGTCTCCCTCTCTGGTTTCATGCTGTTTCACTTTTTCTTCTCTTTCCCCATGATCCTTTGCCTTGTTTCTCAAATTCCACGTATCAGGGAGATCCTATGATAATGGTCTTTCTCTGATTGACTTATTTTGCTTAGCACAATACCCTCTAGGTCCATCCATGTCTTTACAAATGGCAAGATTTCATTTTCTGATGGCTGTATAATATCCCTACACACACACACACACACACACACCACCTCTTCTTTATCCATTCATCTGTCGATGGACATCTACTCTTTCCATAGTTTGGCTATTGTGGACATTGCTGCTATAAACATTGGGGTACACGTGCCCCTTTAAGTCACTACATTTGTATCTTTAGGGTAAATACCCAGCAGTGCAATTGCTGGATCACAGGGTAGCTCTATTTCCAACTTTTTGAGGAACCTTCACACTGTTTTCCAAAGTGGCTGCACCAGCTTGCATTCCCACCAACAGTGTAGGAGGGTTCCCCTTTCTCTGCAACCTCACCAATACCTGTTGTTTCCTGACTTGTTAATTTTAGCCATTCTGACTGGTGTGAAGTGGTATCTCACTGTGGTTTTGATTTGTATTTCCCTGACACCGAGTAATGCTGAGCACTTTTTCATGTGTTTCTTGGCCATTTGGATGTCTTCTTTGTAGAAATGTCTGTTCATGTCTTCTGCCCATTTCTTGATTGGATTATTTGTTCTTTGGGTGTTGAGTTTGGTAAGTTCTTTATAGATTTTGGATACTAGCCCTTTATCTGATATGTCATTTGCAAATATCTTCCCCCATTCTGTCTGTTGTCTTTTGGTTTTGTTGACTATTTCCTTTGCTGTGCCCAAGCTTTTTATCTTGATGAGACCCAGTAGTTCATTTTTGTCCTTGCTTCCCTTGCCTTTGGTGATGTTTCTAGGAAGAAGTTGCTGCAGCTGAGGTCGAAGAGGTTACTGCCTGTGTCCTCCTCAAGGATTTTGTTGGATTCCTGTCTCACATTGAAATCTTTCATCCATTTTGAGTCTATTTTTTGTGTGGGGGTAAGGAAATGGTCCAGTTTCATTCTTCTGCATGTGGCTGCCCAATTTTCCCAGTACAATTTGTTAAAGAGACTGTCTTTTTTCCCACTGGGCATTCTTTCCTGCTTTGTTGAAGAGTAGTTGACCATAGAGTTAAGGGTCAATTTCCAGGCTCTCTGTTCTGTCCCATTGACCCATGTGTTTTGCACCAGTACCATACTGTCTTAATGATTACAGTTTGGTAATAGAGCTTGAAGTCTGGAATTGTGATGTCACCAGCTTTGGTTTTCTTTTTCAACATTCCTCTGGCTATTCAGGGTCTCTTCTGGTTCCATAAAAATTTTAGGATTATTTGTTCCATTTCTGTGAAAAAGTTGATGGTATTTTGATAGGGATTGGATTAAATGTGTAGATTGCTCTATATAGCATGGACATTTTAACAATTTTTATTATTCCAATCCATGAGCATGGAACATTTTTCCATTGCTTTGTGTCTTCCTCAATTTCTTTCATGAGTATTCTATAGTTTTCTGAGTACAGATTCTTTTTCTCTTTAATTAGGTTTATTCCTAGGTATCTTATACTTTCGGGTGCAATTGTAAATGGGATCAATGCCTTAATTTCACTTTCTTCCGTCTTATTGTTGGTGTATAGAAATGCAACTGATTTCTATGCATTGATTTTTATATACTGACGCTTTCTTGAATTCCTGTATGAGTTCTGGCAGTTTTGGGGTGGAGTCTTTTGGGTTTTCCACATAAAGTATCATGTCATCTGCAAAGAGTGACAAGTTTGACTTGTTTGCCGATATGGATGCTTTTTATTTCTTTTGTTGTCTGATTGCTGAGGCTAGGACTTCTAGTACTATGTTGAATAGCAGTGGTGATGGTGGACATCCCTGTGTGTCCCTGACATTAGGGAAAAAGCTCTGTTTTCCCCCGTTGAGAATGATATTCGCTGTGGGTTTTTCATAGATGGCTTTTATGATAGAGAGGTACGTACCCTCTATCCCTACACTGTGAAGAGTTTTGATCAAGACAGGGTGCTGTACTTTGTCAAATGCTTTTTCTGTATCTATTGAGAATATCATATGGTTCTTGTTCTTTCTTTTATTATTGTAATATCACATTGATTTGCAGATGTTGAGCCAAACTTGCAGCCCCGGAATAAATCCCACTTGGTCGTGGTCAATAATCCTTTTAATGTACTGTTGGATCCTATTGGCTAGTATTTTGTGAGAATTTTTGTATCCATGTTCATCAGGGATTGGTCTGTAATTCTCCTTTTTGATGAGGTCTTTATCTGCTTTGGGGATCAAGGTAATGCTGGCCTCATAAAATGAGTTTGGTAGCTTTCCTTCCATTTCTATTTTTTGGACAGTTTCAGAAGATTAGGTATTAATTCTTCTTTAAGTGTTTGGTAGGATTCCCCCAGGAAGCCATCTGACCCTGGGGTCTTGTTTTTGGGGAGATCTTTATTACTGTTTCAATTTCCTTGCTGGTTATGGGTCTGTTCAGGTTTTCTATTTCTTCCTGTTTCAGTTTTGGTAGTTTATATGTCTCTAGGAATGCATCCATTTCTTCCAGATTGTCTAGTTTGCTGGCACATAGTTGCTCATAATATGTTCTTATAATTGTTTGGATTTCTTTGGTATTGGTTCTGATCTCTCCTCTTTCATTCATTTTATTTATTTGGGTCCTTAATCTTTTCTTTTTGATAAATCTGGCCAGGGTTTATCAGTTTAATTCTTTTAAAGAACCAGCTCCTAGTTTCATTGATCTGTCTCACTGTTCTTTTGGTTTCTATTTCATTGATTTCGGATCTAATCTTTTTTATTTCTCTTCTTCTGGGTTTAGGCTTTATTTGCTGTTCTTTTTCCAGCTCCTTTAGGTGTAGGGCTAGGTTGTGTGTTTGAGACCTTTCTTGTTTCTTGAAAAAGGCTTGTAAGACTATAATCTTCCCTCTTAGGACTGCCTTGGCTGCATCCTAAAGATTTTGAACAGTGTGTTTTCATTTTCATTTGTTTCCATGAATTTTTAAAATTCTTCTTTAATTTCTTGGTTGACCCATTCATTCTCTAGTAGGATGCTCTTTTTTTTTTTTAAAGATTTTATTTATTTATTTGACAGAAATCACAAGTAGGCAGAGGCAGGCAGTGGGGAGGGGGGAATCAGGCTCCCTGCTGAGCAGAGAGCCCGATATGGGGCTCAATCCCAGGACCCTGGGATCATGACCTGAGCTGAAGGCAGAGGCTTTAACCCACTGAGCCACCCAGGCACCCCTCTAGTAGGATGCTCTTTAAGCCTCCATGTATATGAGTTCTTTCCAACTTTCTCCTTGTGATTGAGTATGAGTTTCAAAGCATTGTGGTCTGAAAATATGCAGGTAATGATCCCAGTCTTTTGGTACTGGTTGAGACCTGATTTGTGACCCAGAATGTGGTCAATTATGGAGGATGTTCCACGTGTACTAGAGAAGAATGTATATTCTGTTATGGGATGGAATGTTCTGAATATATCTGTGAAGTCCATCTGGTCCAGAGTGTTATTTAAAGCCCTTATTCCCTTGTTGATCTTCTGCTTAGATGATCTGTCTGTTGCAGTGAGGGGGTCTTAAAGTCCCCTCTTATTGTATTATTGTCAATGTGTTTCTTTGATTTTGTTATTAATTGATTTGTGTAATTGGCTGCTCCCATATTAGGGGCAGAGATATTTACAGTTGTTAGATCTTCTTATTGGATAGATCCTTTAAATATGATATAGTGTCCTTCCTTATGTCTTATAGTCTTTCGTTTAAAATCTAATTTGTCTGATATAAGGATTGCCACCCCTGCTTTCTTTTGATGTCCATTAGCATGGTAAATGGTTTTCCTCACCCACACTTTAAATGTGGAGGTGTCTTTGGGTCTAAAATGAGTCTCTTGCAGACAGCATATCAATGGGTCTTGTTTTTTTATCCATTCTGATACCCTGTGTCTTTTGATTGGGGCATTTAGCCCATTTACATTCAGGGTAACTATTGAAAGATATGAAAATTTAGTGTCACTGTATTGCCTGTAAGGTGACTGTTACCATATATTGTCTCTGTTCCTTTCTGGTCTGTGTTACTTTTAGGCTCTCTCTTTGCTTAGAGAACCCCTTTCAATATTTCCTGTAGGACTGGTTTGGTGTTTGCAAATTCTTTTAGTTTTTGTTTGTCCTGGAAGTTTTTTTTAATCTCTCCTTCTGCTTTCAGTGACAGCCTAGTTGGATATAGTATTCTTGGCTGCATATTTTTCTTGTTTAGTGCTCTGAATATATCATGCCAGTCCTTTCAGGCTTGCCAGGTCTCTGTGGATAGGTCTGCTGTCAATCTAATATTTCTACCATTGTATGTAACACACCTCTTGTCCCAAGCTGCTTTCAGGATTTTCTCTTTTGTCACTGAGACTTGTAAGTTTTATTATTAGATGATGGGGTGTGGACGTATTTTTATTGATTTTTTTTTAGGGGGGTTCTCTGTGCCTCCTGCATTTTGATACTTGTTCCCTTCATCAAATTAGGGAAATTCTCTGTTATACTTTGCTCCAGTATACCTTCGGCACCCCCTCTCTTCTTCTGGATCCCAATTATTCTAATACTGTTTCATCTTATGGTATCACTTATCTCTTGAATTCTCCCCTCATGATCCAGTAGTTGTTTATCTATCTTTTTCTCAGCTTCTCAATTCTCCATCATCTGGTCTTCCATATCACTAATTCTCTCTTCTGCCTCATTTACCCTAGCAGTAAGAGCCTCCATTTTTTTTTTTTTTTAAGATTTTATTTATTTATCTGAGAGAGAGGCAGTGAGAGAGCATGAGCGAGGAGAAGGTCAGAGGGAGAAGCAGACTCCCTGTGGAGCTGGGAGCCCGATGCGGGACTCGATCCTGGGTCTCCAGGATCATGACCTGAGCCGAAGGCAGTCGTCCAACCAACTGAGCCACCCAGGCGTCCCAGAGCCTCCATTTTTTATTGCACCTCCTTAATAGCCTTTTTGATTTTGACTTGGTTAGATTTTAGGGTTTTTTTTTAAAGATTTTATTTATTTATTTGACAGACAGAGATCACAGATAGGCAGAGAGGCAGGCAGAGAGAGAGGAAGGGAAGCAGGCTCCCTGCTGAGCAGAGAGCCCCATGTGGGGCTCGATCTCAGGACCCTGGGATCATGACCTGAGCCGAAGGCAGAGGCTTTAACCCACTGAGCCACCCAGGTGCCCCGTTTTTGTTTTTTTTTTTAAGATTTCATTTTCTTTATTCAAGAGACAGACAGAAATAGCGACAGAGAGCATGAGTGCAGAGGAGAGGGAGAAGCAGGCTCCCTACTTAGCAGGAAGCCTAATGTGGGGCTCAGTCCCGGGACCCTGGGATCATGACCTGAGCTGAAGGCAGTTGCTAACTGACAGAGCCACCCAGGCACCCCTATTTTAGTTCTTAAAACCAGCATTCTTATGTGTCTCCCAGTAAATAAGTCTGAGTGGCAGGCTCAGATGTTGTATTTGTGGTCTCCATAATTTCAACATTTCCATTGACCTTGATACCAACCTGTTGGCGGTACAAAGAGCAGCAACATGTCTCCAATACTGCAGGTGGTATTTCATCCTGTTCTCAATGAAACTGTAAAAAATCCACAAATGTGCATGACCCATACACTTTCATAACATTTATACCCCAACATCTGGTATGTATGTGTCTGTACTCTGACACAGATAAGGACTCATGACCTAGCCCTAAGACAAGACAGTAAATGTACATTGTTGTGACATCCAAGTAAAGGCATATGGATTCTGATGAACTCTACTGGCAGAGATGAGCAAAGAGTAGAAGCTGCGGGGCACCTGGGTGGCTCAGTGGGTTAAAGCCTCTGCCTTCGGCTCAGGTCATGGTCCCAGGGTCCTGGGATCGAGCCCCGCATCGGGCTCTCTGCTCGGCGGTAAGCCTGCTTCCCCCTCTCTCTCTCTGCCTGCTTCTCTGCCTACTTGTGTTCTCTCTCTCTGTTAAATAAATGAATAAAAATCTTTAAAAAAAAAAAAGAGTAGAAGCTGCATACCAGATGCCATGGCCCTTCTTTGTAAATTCCACAGTAATGATACCATATTTGGAAAACATTATTAATATCTGAAACTATTTAAGTGTGTGATATTCTAAACTCTTTCCATAGTTTTGTTAACAAGCAAACATGTGAATTAAAAAAGAAGGTGATTTATTATTTTTTAAAAGATTTTATTTGTTTGACAGACAGAGATCACAAGTAGGCAGAGAGGCAGGCAGAGAGAGAGGGGGAAGCAGGCTGAGCAGAGAGCCTGGTGCGGGGCTCCATCCCAGGACCCTGGGATCATGACCTGAGCCGAAGGCAGAGGCTTTAACCCTCTGAGCCACCCAGGCGCCCCCATCACATGCTCTTCTGACTGAGCCAGCGAGGTGCCCTAGCTGAAATATTTTAAAATATTTCTCAGGACTCCTTTGATGCATGTGTTATGTAGAAGTCTTCCATATTTGGTGGTTTTCCAGCTATGATTCTGCTACTTATCTAATTTAAATCCATTGTGGTCTGAGAGCATACTTTGTAGGGTTTCTAGTCTTTACTGTTTCACAGGTGTGTTTTATGGCCTAGACTATCTGGACTTGTTCCGTGTTCTCTTGAGATAAATGTCTTGAGATGAATGTCTATCCTGCAGTCGGATGAAGTCATCTATAAATATCACATAAGACTTGTCGATTGATAGTACTGCTCCTTCAACAATTCATTTGCCAATTTTCTACCTGCTGGGTCTGATAGAGGGACATCAAAGTCTTCAACTGTAATTGTGGATTTGCCTATCTTCCCTTGCAGTTCTGCACATTCTGCATCAGTTATTTTGACAATCTGTTGTTTGGCACATATATATTAAGGTTTACTATGTTTTCCTGAGAATTGGCACATTCACTAGTAGGTAATTCCCCTTTTCGCCCAGATAATCTTCTTTGTTCTGAAGTTGGCTTTGTGTGAAACTAACAGTTATTTAAAATTCATAGCCTGGTCATTCAAAGTCTCTTCTGTACCTGAGTCTTCTTTTGATGATTGCTTTGCCCCTTAAGAATGTTTTATCTCAGGGTGCCTGTGTGGCTCAGTGGGTTAAAGCCTCTACCTTCAGCCCAGGTCATGGTTTCAGGGTCCTGGGATCAAGCCCTATGTCAGACTCTCTGCTCAGTGGGGAGCCTGCTTCCCCTCCTCTTTCTCTGCCTGCCTCTCTGCCCACTTGTGATCTCTGTCAAATAAATAAATAAAAATGTTTTAAAAAGAATGTTTTCTCTTCTCTTTCAGTATGCCTTCCAATTTTTGGTTGAAAGCCAGATGTGGTATATCAGTTAATAGGATTTGAGGAAAATAAGCCTTTAGTTGGGAGGTTTTATGTATTCTTGAAAGCAGTTTAATGCTTATTTTGGCTGTAGGTATCATGGGCTTCAGTATCCTCCAATGTCCTTGAATTTTTCTCCCCAGTGTGTCTGGGCATCCCAGCAACTCAATCTTAGGTAGAGTCTGTGTCTTGCAGCTATTTTAATCCAGTTCTTACATTGGGAAACTGCTGATATGATGAGCAGGTTTTTTGGGAGGGGATATATTCTATTATGATTAGACCTGTGATGTTTCGATGGCATAGAATCCCTGGACTATGAAAATCAGAACATTTTCTTGGCCTTTATTCTTCCCCTTCTGTCAAAGAGGAAAGGTGAAGAGGGCTGTAGTTGTGTAACTGCTCTTTCCCCAATCAGATAAAGCTTTGGCAAATCCGTTTTCTTTGGAGGATGGCCTAAATTGCAGAGAACAGAATGCATTGTGTATGTATCAAAACATTTCCTCCTGTTTTCTGCATGAACCACAAGGCAATTTTTTCTGATCTTCAGGGTGAGAACCTGGTTTGGAAGAATTTATGAGTTGTAGAGAGCACCCCAAGACTGGGTTCCTCAACCCATTTAACTCTCAAAGCGGTCTGTCCTCAAGCAACTCATCTCTTACATTTTGTGCTCCTATAGGTTCCTGGCTCAACAGCGAGTGGAAACTCGCAGTTCATTACTCAGAGGCACTTTAAGAAGGTAGGGCAAGTACAACTGGGTTTGGGTGGCTGGATCAACAGGGAAAAAGCAGGTACATCCTTTAATGTGTCAAGGAGTTGAGGCTGTGGATTTTCAAGCTTTGAGCCTCCTACGGTAAGCACAAAAAGAGAAGGGCCACGTGTGAACCCTCTTAGTTTTGTTGTCCATTGTGGGCCAGGCAGGGTGAGTGGGTATCTAAAGCCAACAGTCAAACATCAAAAAAGAGTCGGTGTCTTTTTTTTTTTTTTTTATTTGCCAGAGAGCACAAGCAGGGGGAGTGGCAGGGAGAGGGAGGCGGCGGCTCCCCACTGAGCAGGGAGCCCAACACGGGGCTTGATCCCAGCACTCTGGGATCATGACATTAGCTGAAGGCAGACACTTAACCGACTGAGCCACCCAGGCACCCCAGGAGTTAGTGTCTTTATTAATGTTCACTCTTTGATGATTGTTGACTGAATAATGGCACGTTGCATTTACACAAATTTGAATATGAATTTTATTTTAAAGATTTTTATTGACAGAGAACATGCCAAAGAGGAGAGACAGCACAAGCAGGGAGAAGGATCAGAGGGAGAGAGAGAAGCAGACTCCCCAGTGAGCAGTCCAATATGGGGCTCGATCCCAGGACCCCAAGATCATGACCTGAGCCAAAGGCAGATGCTTAACCAACTGAGCCTCCTAGGTGCCCCTGAATATGAATTTTTAAAGCCGCTTGAAAAGTCCACGCAACATGTTATAATCAAGATGAGGAAAACTTGAAAAAGCATAAGAATCTAGTCATTCTAAGGTTTTGGGAGAGACCCAGGAATATCATGTCAGTAGGCTTTCAGAGCTCTATTCAATTATTTTAGTAATGTATTTGGTTCTTTTCATCCGTTGTCTCATTTGTTAAGTTACTGATGACACGTTGCCAGTGCTGTCTACATGTGCAGCAAGCAGTCCCTTTAAGGGACTGGAACTCTCCCTGCCTGCCCAATAAATAGTCCAAAGCCGAGTAGTCATCAGCTATCAGCTACCAGAGTTGCCAGTTTCCCTCCATAGAAAATGTCTAAAACATCAGCTGTCTGCTGCATGTGCTTAGAGTGTTTGGGACATTTTTTGATTGGGACCAATTACATGAGTTTGTTGAATGACATCATCTGTGCCCGGACAGTGCTGGCGACTCCCATGACAATGAATGTATGAGTGTAGCTGGTAGGAAAATATCCCATTTGTGTTGAGATGGTCTTGAGGTGGTTTTGAAAGAGGGAGCCCAAAATGAAATACTGACATGCAGGGTACAGAGTACAGGTGATGTTAGGAGGAAGGTCCAGGGGTGGGCTATGAGAGGGTGGGCTGTTGGGCACTATTACAATAAATAAGGGCCTGTGAAAATGACCATTTTGACATAAATGTCGGATGTAGAAAGGCCTCTTCTCATAACGTGTCAGCAAACATGATGACAAGAACAAAGTAATGGGCCCTAAAGACTGAGGGTTGAGTCTAATGCCTTGAACAGCAGGAAGACCCATTTAGAAGATAGCAAGGTTTGTCTAAGTAAGCCATTCTCACTTCTATGAGGGCTGCAGTCTGGGCTTATAAGAGGCAAGCCTCATTGAATGCCTTTTTCAAAAGCTGTGTGTGTGTGTGTGTGTGTGTGTGTGTTGAGAAATGAGTTGATCACATCAATGTCTAGAATGTCGTAGTCCTTGCATTTTGGTTTCATCAGTGCCAAGTCTGATAGGGTCAGTGAGTAGTTTCTAAGTATCTAGCATGGTCCTATCATAGCAAGTAGCCCTACATAGGGGATAAAGAGTCATGTATAGTGTATTTTCTCTTTGCTATAACCCTCTACTTGGCCTGGGAATTCTTCCATTCTTTAGATTCCCAGTGGTGTGATTTTTCACAACAGGTGTGTTGGTCAGTCACTAAGCCATGTCAGAGAAGGCCTTTGCATTCTGCCTAGAGCTTTAGGGTAGCAGTCTCTGTGGTTTCACATTTCATGGACACACAGGGCCAAGGTTAATATCATGTCTGAGATGTCAGTACAAGTCTCAGAAATTTGAGTTAATTTATCACCCTGAGTATTGAAATAAGCCTCTGGAGTTTGAAGTTTAATATGTACCAAGTCAGGAGGGTCTTGTACATAATTGCATAATCGTAATTCAGGACATTCCTAGAGTTCTTTATCCCAAAGGGAGTAACCCTGGATAAGGAGTTGTTTCTATTGGTGCGACCAGGCAGAAGCTATCATTGGCCCTGGCCAAAGGTTGTGTAAAAATGTGCGTGTGCCTGGGTGGCTCAGTGGGTTAGAGCCTCTGCCTTCGGCTCAGGTCATGATCCCAGGGTCCTGGGATCGAGCCCCGCATCGGGCTCTCTGCTCCGCGGGGAGCCTGCTTCCTCCTCTCTCTCTGCCTGCTTCTCTGTGATCTCCGTCTGTCAAATAGATAAATGAAATCTTTAAAAAAAAATGTGCGGGTCAGTCTGACTCTTGGCCAGAGCATCCTGTAGTGCTAGCGTGATTGCCTGGAGTTTGAGTAGCTGAGTGGACACTTGGGTGAGGTCTTTGATCAGGGATGGCCTATTTGATCTGGGAACAGAAAGTATTTCTGCAGTTGACTTCATCAGGAAGGGTGGTGGCACAGGGTCCATCAGGTACATAAACTCTTCGTGTCATTCACGTCGTCCCAAAGGACTCCCCAAATGGCCAGTGAATGAGTCTAGAAAAGGGGTGACCTTCTCCAGAATGATCACCTCATCCAGAGGACAGGGGCACACACTTTCTCCTGTAGGTACCAATACCTTTTCAGTGAGGGGGCCTCTGTGGTAAAGCAGGCTGGGACTCATGACCCAAGGCAAAAAGGAAGGCTGGCTTCCCCTGGATCATCAGCTCAGGTCCCGTGAGAGCTTCTATTCCAGAAGACTGGATTGCCGACACTGGCTGCTCTAATGGTGTTTAGTACTAGGCTGAGAACAGTTACTTGCACCAGCATGCTGTGGCCGTCACAGATGTTTGGAGATCCTGGGAGGTCTGAAAGGAGGCTGCGGAAGCCTCTATGGTATAGGAGTCTGGGGAGGGAGACACTAATGGAGTGACCGTTCTTTGGTCACACTCTAGAGCCATGTGCTTTCCCATTCAGAGTCATCCAGCTGTAGGTATCTGGTGACAAGGCCAGCAGAGCAGGCTAACTTTGCAACAGCTCAGATTGCTGTGACTCAAGGGCACGTGCCCCGTGCTGTGCCTTCTGTCACTCACTCTTCTACCCTCGCACTTCACAGCTCCTGCTCTTGGTAGAGAAATCTTCTCGAGTAGGACAGGAGTGGGTTTACAAAGATGCTTCCCAGTAAGCAGGCAAAGTTCGCTTGAGATGGGAAACTAAGAGCTAGCTGTAAAGGGCCTCAGGACAGCAGGGGAAGGATGAGGTCCTGCTGCTGAGACGTCAGGAGGTCCTCAGATGGTGCCTGCGGAGAACCGCGGGGTGCGCCACCATGTTCCAGAACCATAGTACTTCCAGATGGCCTGTGGAATTTAGATTCTCGGAGCCCTCGCACTTCAGTCTAGGTGCCGACGGGATTGCAAGAAAAGGCCTGATGGGCACCGAGTCCTCCTTCCTCAGTCCTTCAGTTCTTCCTAAGTAGTAGCCCCGATGTGGAGGAAAGAAGAGCCGCACACATGACCGTTGGGATTCAGCAAAATTCACTATTCTCCCAGCGTATGAAAGCATTTTTGTCATCTTCTGTTACTCATTTTTAGTCTATACATACATACTATTTAAAGTGTAGTGGGGGGTTTTCACAAGTGTGTAGTAACATCACAAAGGATGAACCCCAGAACACTCCTGTACTAAACCCCTTCACCACTGGCCACACTCATCTGTGTTGGGCTCCCCAGTTTGCCTTTCCCAGAATGTAATATAAACAGAACACACTGCCCTCGGAGTCATTTGTGAAACTTGATGGCAAATTTGTCAAAGTGGAAATTTCTTGCAGTGCTTTTCTGAGTTTAAAATTGTGACGATGCCTAGTTAAGTAGGTAGCACCCATCAGACCTCCAAATGGGAGCGCGTCCACTACTGTGGGCTGTGAGCCTGGACCCTACTCTCCCGTGTGCAAGTTTCTCTTTTGTGAGATGAAGGAATGCTGGTGGAGGTGTCCAATGAGAGATAATAATCGTGAACTTACCGCGACAGTGCTAAAAAAAAATGTCAGTACTAAAAAATGAACAGGGTTGACTTTCCTTTGCTTGTAAAACTCAGTGGTCACTTTTATATCCGCCTAGTCCGTCACACATGCTGGAAGTGTAAGCATTTGGAAATGACACGTGCGGACAGTGAGGTGGGCTGTGGGGCTTTGTGGGTCAAACAGAAAGCTCCCAATTATTCCTCTTACAGAAAGATATTTCCCGTATTTCCTTTTACATAAAATTAGGGTATTACTCAAAACGATACTTTGTGTCTGCAGCTTTCCTTAGTGAGTCCTTGAATAACTAACTGCCTTCTAAAGCTAGCTATTTCTGGTGTTTCCACTGGGAAATCGCAGTGGGCTCGTGTAAATAGCGCTCTCTGCACAGAATAAACTGGAAGAACCCGAACAGGGCAGATCATCATAACCCTTTTTCAAACTGGGAGACACCCCAGGGCTTAATGGGGGTTTATATTATGCAGTTAGTACACAAGCAAAATTTAGGTGCCAAATACTGTAAAACTTAAATACAGGTAAATTGAAATGCTCTCAAAAATGATGTTAAACACGAAAAAATACCATAGATATCTGTGGCCCAAATCAGTGGTAAGTTTCAAGCCCCAGATACCCAGGCCGAAACCCAAGATCACAAATTACATACAGAAAACTGCAAAAAGGAAGATGAACTAGGTCTGTATCTTTATGGGGAATCGTTACTGTTAATCACAGGAATGCCAGACTTTCTCCATTTCTACTGCCCTCTATGAACTTCCACACCCGACCTGTTCCTCAAAGTGTTGAAGATGTACTGCATGGTGGGAATTCCAGTGGTCAGTAGTGACATCCCCGCTCATTCAGGCTCCCATCCTTGTAGAAAAGATATACACGTTCCTAGCTTCCCTGTTATTTAATGTTGTTTCTTTCTACCAAAGCCCGTACTTATCTTATTATATAAAATTTTACTATTTGTTAACCATCTCTCTTTTCCCACAAAAATATGAGCACCAAGACTGCAAGAACTTGTGTTTAATGCCTCTATATTTAAATCCTACACTGATTTTGCTATTTTTTGCTACATTGGGTATGTTTTGAGTACACAGTGTCTGACAGATGAGGGATGTTCAAAAATTAGCATCAAGAGTAGTCTCCAAGCAAGAAAGGCATGATCGGAAAAGTAGTGTTCTCTTTTTTTTTAAGTTTTTTTTTTTTAAATTTATTTGTCAGAGAGCGAGCGAGCACAGGCAGACAGAGGCAGAGGGAGAAGCAGGCTCCCTGCCGAGCAAGGAGCCCGATGTGGGACTCGATCCCAGGACGCTGGGATCATGACCTGAGCCGAAGGCAGCCGCTTAACCAACTGAGCCACCCAGGCGTCCCTAGTGTTCTCTTTTTATCGCCCATTAGGTTTTGTTCACTCACAATTTACCTAAATTTACAGGCTCAGTGACATCATAAAGGAGATATTAAACATAGTTTACTGAGGAGTGAATTTACATATTTTCACTGAGGTTCTCTGTGGTAAATAGTGTCCATCAGTTCACTGTAGGAAATATATTGGTGTTCAGATAACAAGCGGGAAGGGCAACAGTTGTAGGAGACTGGCACTGGCCTTGCCAAGTCGTATTGTGTTGAAGAGAAAAATGCCAAATACTTCCACCAGACAAAGCGGTTTGGTGATCATGATGGATCAAGACAAAAATAAGGGTATTTTTTAAGTATGTTTTTCAAAATGGGAAAAAGAGAACTCTAAGTCACAAAAATAACCAGAATTCTCCTCTTCTTAAAAATATGACTGAGTGGAGCTTCTTACAGGCTTAGCCCCACTATACTGGTAATCATCATTTTCTGGAAGGTAAAAACAATGGTAGAACTAAGTTTACCTCCACAAAGCATCCAGTACATCCAGAAACTTCTTGCCTTTACTGAATAGTAATCAAATCACCTAGCAAAAACCCAAATCACATAAGTCCTTTTAACACTCTCTTACTGGTAAGTCCAGTCATCTAGGGTTTGCAGTCCTTTTTTAAGTAGGGCTCCATGCCCAGCTTGGAGCCCAACCTGGGGCTCAAACTCACAACCCTGAGACCACGACCCGATTGAGAGTCATATGCTCAACCAACTGAGCCACTGAGGCACCCATTATTACTGGAGCTCATCACACCGCTGCTGACCGCTGATGGAAACACAGTGGGTTTTATCTAGCAAGATGACACTGACCAAATGAGAAGTTAGTTTCATGACAGAAACTATACCTGTAAAAGAATGAAAAGTACCTCAGCATGTACACACAAGCTAATATTGAGGATGTGTGCTAAACTTGACAAAATTACAAAGCTGATCTGAAAATTCATAATTACAATGGGATATTTTAATATATACTCTCAGGAAATGAGAGACTCAGTATTTGGTAGCATACAAATTGTATTAAAACAGTTAATAAAATATTTTAAGATTGTGAGAGAGAGCGAGAACGAGCTTAAGAGCACAAGTCGGGGAGAGGGGCAGAGGGAGAGAAAACAGCAGACTCCCCTCTGAGCAGGGAGCTCAACAGGGGGCTTGATCTCAGGACCCTGAGATTTTTTTTTTTAAGATTTTATTTATTTGACAGAGAGAGATCACAAGTAGGCAGAGAGGCAGGCAGAGAGAGAGAGGGGGAAGCAGGCTCCCCGCTGAGCAGAGAGCCCGATGTGGGGCTTGATCCCAGGACCCTGAGATCATGACCTGAGCCGAAGGCAGAGGCTTAACCCACTGAGCCACCCAAGCGCCCCAGGACCCTGAGATCTTGACCTGAGTTGAAGGTAGGCGCTTAACCAACTGAGCCACCCAGGTACCCCAATTAATGTTTTAAGAAATGACTACAAAAGATTTTGTTTGACAAATGCATTGCTTTTAATCACATACATACTTGAAGACATATTGAGGAATTACACACGGCTGTGAACCAAGGGAAACATCCATAATCGGCCTCATACGGCCTGATACGAGGGAAGGGCCAGTTCTCACAGTCGCGGCACAGCAGAGGACCGGAGTCCAAGGTGGTTCTTTTGGATGGCATCATTGTAGCTATCGCAGTGGAATCAGGAACACGTGGTCACTAGCAGTATTACCAAAACGGTGTTGACTACACAAATTAGACCTTAAATGAATACAGTATAGAGGAGAGTCTGAGCAGCAGAGAATACTCCCAACCATGAAAGTTCCAATTAGTCGCCTGGATGCATGAGCACTGGCAGGAAAATCCAAACTGTGGTGGGTCTTTGATGCAGAACTTGTGAAGGTGTATGTGGAAACCTGCACCTCTAAGAAATGGAAGTTGGGCAGTTAACTGTGGTTTTGAGGGCACTCTTGACTGGCAGGGCAAGCGATCAGGAAAACAGGTTGCAAGCAAGTATCCTCCAAGCTCCTACACAGCTTCTGTCTGTCGTCTGTCAGCTCTGAAACCTAATTCCTCCAGTACTCCGGCCTTCCAAACCTCATGCAAGTGAGGCTACAGGTAGAATCACAAAGGAAACAGATTCTAGAAAATGTCACATTACCCAGGTGACAAAAATTGGTTTTCTCCTAAGAAAGATGGAATATTTGATGGGTAATGGATATCCAGTAGCTGACAGAGGTGGCCAGTGGGAAAATCCCAACAAATACCAAAATGTCATTTATCAACAATTCTAAACCATTATTTTAAAATTAAACCTACTCGCACATTTAGAAACCACCTCAATTCATCCATGGAGCAAACTCCGAAATGGAAAGAGAAAAATGTTACTGATTTAAGGAGAAAACAAATATCTATTAATCTTTAAACAACAGTAATAAGAGTACTTACAGAATTATCTCAATGTTCATTTTTGAAAGTTAAGTAGTAAATATCCACGGTCCAGAGATCCACTTTAAGAATGAGGCACTGATAAAGACAATATATTTATAACTTTTATAATGATTGAGGTTACAGTTTGGGGATTAATTTGTATTAATATATATATAATATATATATAATATATATTACAGTTTGGGGATATAATTTGTATAGGGATTAATTTGTATCAGGCTTTCTTATATTTGTTGGATTGCTTTCCAGTGGGGCTTTCACATGTGAGGTTGAAGGTCAATTGACGTTTTTCCCACACTGCTTACATTCGGGAAGTCTCTATTCAGTGTGAGATCTCTCATGCCTTCGAAATGAATTGGGACGACTGAAGGCTTTTCCACATTCTTTACATTTGTACGGTCTCTCGCCAGTGTGCATTCTCACGTGTCCTCGAAAGGTAGTGCGATAAATGAAGGCCTTTCCACATTCCTTACACTCATAGGGTTTTTCTCCAGTGTGCGTCTTCTCATGTGTCCGAAAGGATGTGTAACAGCTGAAAGCTCTTCCACACTGTTTACATTCATAGGGTTTCTCTCCTGTGTGAGTCCTTTCGTGTATCCGAAAGGAACTGGGAAAATTGAAGGCTTTCCCACATTCCTTACATTTATAAGGTCCATCTCCAGTGTGCATTATCATGTGCGTTCGAACGCTTGAGGGAGAAATGAAGGCTTTCCCACACTCTTTACATTTATAGGGTTTCTCTCCAGTGTGCTTTCTCACGTGTCCCTGAAAGGTTGTGCGATAAATGAAGGTTTTGCCACATTCCTTACATTCATAAGGTTTCTCGCCAGTGTGCGTTCTTTCGTGTATTCGAAAGGAACTGGGCCAACTAAAGGTTTTACCACACTGTTTACATGCATAGGGTTTCTCTCCAGTGTGAGTCCTTTCATGAGATCGGAAGGAACTGGGACAAATGAAGGCTTTCCCACATTCCTTACACTTGTAAGGTCCATCCCCAGTGTGTGTGATCATATGGGTTCGAATGCTTGACAGAGAGATGAAGGCTTTTCCACATTCCTTACATTCATAAGGTTTCTCTCCTGTGTGAATTCTTTCATGTATCCGCAAACCTAGAGGAGAGCTGAAGGTTTTCTCACATTGTTTACATTCATACTGTTTCTCTGCAGTGTGAGTCCTTTCATGTCTCCGAAAGGAACTGGGACAACTGAGGGCTTTCCCACACTGCTTACATTCGTAGGGTTTCTCTCCAGTGTGATTTCTTTCATGTATTTGCAGACCCAGAGGGGACCTGAGGGACTTACCACATTGTTTACACTGATAGGGTTTCTCTCCAGTGTGAGTTCTCTCATGTGTTCGCAACGAAGTGGAACAACTGAAAGCCTTCCCGCATTCCTTACATTTGTAAGGTCCCTCTCCTGTGTGAGTTATCATGTGTCTTCGGTAAGTCGTGAGCCACGTGAAAGCTTTCCCACATTCCTGACATTCATAGGGCTTTTCTCCAGTGTGAGTCCTTTCATGTCTGTGAACAGATTTGCGGTAACTGAAGGCTTTCCCGCATTCCTTACACTTGTATGGCTTCTCTTCATATTTATGATACTCATAGGGCTTATGTCCAGTGTGAGATCTGATGTGCCTACTAAGGGATGAATGACGCACAAAGACTTTGCCACACACGCTACATTCACATGGTTTTACTCCAGAAGGCGTTTCCTTGTTCAGATTAAGATCTGGAGTCTGGATGATGGTTTCTCTACACTGACGAACTTCGGGTGGTTTTATTCCAGAAGGACTTTTCTTACTCAGATTAAGGTCTGGAGTCTGGGTGATAGTTTCTCCACACTGATGACCTTCAGGTGATTTTACTCCAGAAGGTGTTTTCTTGTTCAGAATAAGATCTGGAGTCTGGGTGATGGTTTCTCTATACTGAGGACCTTCAGGTGGTTTTATTCCAGAAGGACTTTTCTTGTTCAGATTAAGATCTGGAGTCTGGGTGATGGTTTCTCCACAGTGATCCTCTTTGTTTTCATAAGGTTTTTCTACCATATGACTTCTGTAAAAAATGAGAAATATATTAATAATTTCTTGGTAATTCATATTAGTAGGATATTAGAATTACATTTTTTATAATTTATAGCAAAATGAAGGTTTCCTGCCCTTTCTGAATTGTTTGAAAAGTTAATGTACTGGATGTTCTATAAATAGGACTTGACCACAGCTATCATGTAAACAAAGATTATTAACATACAGGGTTGTCTGTTTATTAGAGACTGAGAGTGAGTGAGCACAAGCAGGGGGAGTGGCAGGCAGAGGCAGGCTCCCTGCTAAGCAAGGAGCCCGATGCAGGACTTGATCCCAGGACCCTGAGATCATGACCTGAGCCAAAGGCAGGCACGTAACAGACTGAGCCACCCAGGCGTCTCAACATACAGGGTTTTCTTTATGCTGTTTCCAAGTGGACAGTTTTGCAAACACTGAACACCTATGTCCTATTTAAGTAAATATTTTCAGTGAAAAAATTTAAGGATAAATTTGAACACTTTGGGTTTTATTTATTTAAAGATTTTATCCATTTGACAGAGAACAAGCAGGGGGAGTAGCAAGCAGAGGGTGAGGGAGAAGCAGGTTCCCTGCTGAGCAGGGAGCCTGAGATGGGACTCCATTCCAGGACTCTGGGATCATGACCTGAGCTGAAGGAAGACATAGAGCTGACCGAGCCACCGGCACCTCTGAATAATTTGGTTTTAAAAAATTCATGCCAGGGGCGCCTGCATGGCTCAGTGGGTTAAAGCCTCTGCCATCGGCTCAGGTCATGATCCCAGGGTCTTGGGCTTGAGCCCCACATTGGGCTGCTTCCTCTTCTCTCTCTCTGCCTGCCTCTCTGCCTACTTGTGATCTGTCAAATAAAATCTTTAAAAAAAATTCATGCCATAGAAGGATTCTCATGTGGGACACTGCTATACCATGGGACTCACCTTAGTTTTCTCCCCTGCGTATAGTACCCATCTTCACTGTCTTTCCCTAAAATGCAAATGGAGAAAAATAATTCCATGTTTTTAGAAATTATAAAAAATTACTAGATTTAGGTCTATGTGAGCTTAGCTTACTAATGTACTCTTTTCCCACATGTTAGAACAAGACTGATGGGCAAGAAATACTTATTCTCTAACTGCTAACGTTCAGTAAGAATGTCATCATCTTTACCTATTGAGGCCAGGTTTCTGAAGGTTTCCCGCATCACATCTCTGTAAAGTTTCTTCTGCGAAGAATCCAATAAAACCCACTCTTCCAGGCTAAAGTTCACAGCCACATCCTCAAAGGTCACTGAATCCTAAAACATCCCAAATATGTTCACAGTAGCATACGTGAGTCTGACAGCACTGGGGATTTATACTCAATTTATAGGAAGGTTGTGTTATGTATGTGATTCTGTGGTCTCCAAACATTTACGTCTTGGTCATGAGAATTTACTTTCTGTTCCCACTTCCTCATGAACACATGCAAATTATTTACTCATCGTTATTGTGATCACTTTAAATGTTACTGTTCTCTAATGGCGGGGTCTAGAGCACCCTGGAGAAATGAACGAAATGCTATACAAATGAGACAAGTGTTATTTTAAGCACACTAATGTTGAGAAAAATGCTCTCTTCTCCTTCCTTCTTACGTACCATTTAACTCAGCACTCCATGACGCACGGGCTCAAGTCTGCACGAGGTTTTAATGAATAAAACACAGCGAAGAACTGGAAGCTTGTCCTAGTCCCACCACCAACCACGAGAGTCCCGGAGGCCTGTGGAAATGCAACTTGTAACAAATCAGCTTTCCGTACCGGCCTGAAGTCCTCCAGGCCGTCCGAAGTAGCCAGACGTAGCTGGACAAAGGCAAATATTCTTGTGCAGAAGCCGTACTCTGCTCCGGTGCAGTGCTTACTGCACTCCCGTTTTCCCGTTATCTCCGTCCCATTCCGGAGAATGGATGGAGAAATCCCTCTCCCTCCGTTCCGGAGCCAGAAGTTATCCAGAAGCTACAGCTCCGAGGTCTCCACAGAAACTCCGTCCAATGAGCCTCGGGGCTGCTTCTCACTTTTTAGGACACATGCTGAGTTGAGAAGGTGCTAGAAGAACTTTTTGGTCAAACTATAACAGTGTCCTTGGCCCATGCTAACCTTGATGAATACGTTAAGAGCTGCAGGTCACAAGGGAGTTCACGGACGTTCATGATTACTAAATACATAAAGGACTCAGCAGTGTTCTCCTCCAAGAGAACACAGGATCTCCATGCTCCAATTTCAGGAGGAAGTTCCCGACCAGCCACTCTAGAGGGGACCCTCTCATTTTCTCTCATTTATGAGCTGCGACGTGGTGCACAGAAGCACCACGGCCAACCCCCGAGTACAGGAATCCCTTCGCTGAGGACACCAGGTACTGCCGAGAGGGGATAAGAGCGTTCACTCCAGAACTGAGGTCTCTGGGGAGGAAGGCAGGCCTCTCACGCTGGCATGAAATGGCTCGAGAGACCAGGGAAAAGCAGGCAGACTTTTTTTTTCTGAGGTTGTGAGTGGACTAAAGGTTCACACACAAAGGCAGGAGCCTGTATGAATGGAACCTCTTGTCGCTGCCAAAGCAGGAAGCACTAGGCTTTCTCCCTGTCTTGGATAGAAGCAGACCAAGGAGGAAGGAGGAGGGATGAGTTTCAAAGCTGTGAGCATCAAACATCAAAAATCAGAGCCAGAGACCCGGTTGTTGTATGTTGAGTTCACATAATGAACTCAGAAGCAGTCTCTCCCTCACAAGGAAAAAGCAAAAAACTTAAAATGAAACAACTCTTCTTAGATTCCCCCAGAGAACTGAGGACACAGGGCAAACCAAAGTCTTCAAAATTGGAGACAGAAAAGAAGCTATTCTGAAATATGCCCAGAATATTCTATTCTTAACAAGGCCTGTCCTCAGAAGAATCTGTTTCACTGGGGCCTAAAGCAAACAGGAAAAAAAAAAAAAAAGAACACACTATCCAAGAACTTTGGGATAATGACAAGGATAAAATACACAAAATGGGACTAACTGATGGAAAAGAAAGGCAGAAAGGAACAGAAAAAGTGAAGCGATAATCACTGCATCTTCCTACCATTCAAGAGAACACAAAAGGGAAAATGAAGGGGAAAAAAAACCCCCCAAACAATTGAAAATGCAAATTCAAGCACATCCTATTCAAACTGTAGAAAAATAAAAAATGAAGAGAATATAGTGGAGGGAGGGAATGGGGGAAGAATAAACCTCAGTCACACTGAAACAAAGGTAAGAATTAAACAGGACTTCTTTCCAAAACCATTTCAGCAAGAAAGAGACTGGAGTGAAACACTTAAGGTGTTCAAAGTAAACAACCACCACCCTACAATTCTGCTAGAACTGTTCTTCAAAAATGAAGAAGAAATAAGGACTTTCTGAGGCAAAAATTGAGGAATTTGACATGAGTACACCTGTTTTTCAAAGAACATGAAAAGAAATTCACTGGGAGGTACATAAGAAAGAGCATTAGGAAAGAAACTAATGAAGGTAAAATACCTTTTCTTTTACTAACAAATCTGATAGACCTCACTTTTGTATTCAGTAATAAGCTTTTGGGTAAGTGAAATGAATGACAATGTTACATGGGCCAGGGAAAAAATTAGGAATACTCTGACATGAGGTAAACTCGGGAAAACAAAGTCAAGAAACTAGAACTGATATGCTGCGAAGAGAGAAAATGTTCAATTAAAGCCAAAGAAGGCAGGAAATGGCGGAAGACAAAGAAACAAGGACAAGAAAGAGTAAAAAGCATTGTAGATACTAATCCACATTATCAATAACCACTTTAAACATCAATGGTCTAAATCCTACAGCTGAATGATACTATAACAGCACATTAAAAAGAACTAAAGATAAAGACACAAATAAATGTAAAAGGAGGGAGAAAGATGTACCACACCAACAGTAACCAAAAGAAAGCCGGCAGAGGCCTACGTCAAAGCAAGGAAATTTCAGATAAAGAGGGAATCACGTAATGATCATTGGGTCAAATCTCCAAGAAAATGTAACAGCCCTTTCTGTGTATATAACAGAATAGCAAAATATGTTGGGCAAAAGATGGACCCGTCAACAACCCCATATCAGTAACGCAAAAGTTCCAGCAGGAAGAAAATCAGGAAGGACTAGTTACATTGAACAGTACCCATGAGCAACAGGTTTCACTGAAATCCATGGGCCATGCCATGAACAGCAAATCTCCATTCTTCTCACGTGCACATGCGACCTTCACCAAGACGGACCACCTTCGGGGCTACAAAACACCTTAAATTTGAAACAACAGAAATCCTACACAGATGTTCTCAGGAAACAGCAGCATTAATATAGAAATCAGTAACAGGAAAGTAGCTGGAAAACCCCAAAGACATGGAGATAAAAACTTCTAAATACTGGGATCAAAAAAGCCTGAAGAAATCATTATTATTTTGAATGGTATGAAAATAAAATTTATTAAAAGTTGTCTGGTGTAGCAACTGTAGGAGCCTAGAAGGAAATTTATACCACTGAACAAATAAACCAAAGGCAAAAAAAATAATAATAAATCGACAATAATGTAAGCAACTACTCGAGGAAACAAAGAGCAAACCTTAAGCAGAATAAAATAGTCCAGTTCAAGATGGTGACATGGAACGAACCTCTACCTACTTTCTCCCACAGACACACTGAATCTACACCTACATATGGAATAATTTCCTTGGAAAAACCCAAACCCCAAAAACTAGCTAAGCAACTCCTGCATGCTGCTGAATGAGGAGACAACCCGCAGGAAAGCAGGTCAGAGAGGCTGAGACACAATCTTGCCATAAACCCCACCCACAATCACCCACCACGTGTGCAGCAACCCACAATCAGGAGGGAACTCAGAATCCCAAGCTTCTCCCCGAGGAGTGAAGGTTCTGAACCCCACACCTGGTACCCCCAACTTTTAAGACCTGAACTTGAAGATGAGCCCCCAAACATCTACCTCTGAAAGCCAACGGAGCCTGCATCTATGGGACCAAGAAGGCTACGCAAACTGACAGTTATTGAAAGACTCACCCAGCCCAGGACCCGGCATAGAGGCAGTTGACTGAAAAGCACCCCGACTTTTCTGTTGAAGAGGCTTGTTTGGGGGTGCCAGGGTGGCTCATTCGGTTAAGCATCTGACTCTTGATTTCAGCTCAAGTAGTAGATGGGCATGGAGCCTGCTTAGGATTCTCTTTCTCCCTTTCCTTCTGCCCCTCCCCGCTCTAAACAACAACAACAACAACAACACCAAAACAACAACACCAAAACACGAGTCTTGCTTGCTCATCTTAAAGTGTCAGCTTGAAAGGCAGGCATCTAATTTAACACACACACATCTAAGGGCTTACTGAAATGTTCTCCCAAAACAGACAATTTTGTGCTCCTCCTCTGTCTCCCTCCAGCTCTCCGGTATCTCCCAGGAGCATGTGCCCTTGCCTGACACTACTGATTTTTGCAGAAAATTTCTGCTGCCCAGGAAACACCTCTCGCTTGCTTGGCTCTGGTGGTTAGGGGGCTTAACGCCCGTGGGTCCCACGAGACTGTAACAAATGGAGAAAGAGTTCTTGACTGGCCACCACCGTTCCCAGAGCACAGCAAAGAAAGGCACCCAGTCTCTGTGAAAGAGGCCCGTTAGTTTACCTTAGCGGCTGTGATCTAAGGGGCAAGCTTCTAATCACACACCTAGGACCAGAGACAGGACGAAAGCAGTGTCGGAGGGCTGCCACTACTGACCCCAGCTTCAAGCTGGGCTTCGTGTTCCTGGCCCCTTGGAGACTAATATACACACTCAGGAATGCCCACCAAGGCCAGAATGAGGGGACGATCGCTTTGGCCTTCCATCAACCTGTCAGAGAGAACACTGTCATCCCCCTTCCTGGCACACAGGTGGTGCCCCAAGAGCCAGTGAAAGGTCAGCGGTCAGTCAGGGCACGCATGCTCTCTGAGGTGCGTGCAGCCCTCTGATCTCACTACAGTGTCCCTCTGTGTGTCCCCTTCCTCTATAAAATCTGTGGACGGAGGCCTGGGCTTGTGGAGAACGACTGCGCGGCTGCCGTGGCCCAGCCTCTGGCGGCTCTTCCGTCAGTAAATCACCCCGAATACAACTCAACTGTATGAAGTGGCCTGTTTTGTTTTTGGTTTCAAAGCACCTTCTCCATTTGAAGGATACTTCACTGTCCCTCCTCCAGCTTCTCACAAGTGGGCACCATCTTCCCGTGTTCCCGCTGCCCTGCCTCCAGCCCCCCAGGCCATATGAACGTCCAACATAAGAGCTTGTATACACGCCCTGGAGTCCCTTAACACCTGTCCTTGGTGGCCAGCAGGGCTTACAGTCAATGGGCTGAGACCAAAGAAAGAAACCATTCCTGACTGGTTGTTACTCACGGCTCAGAGCAGAGGAAGCAGGCAGAACTGCCCATCTCCCAGTCTTCACCTGCTAGAAGTTATGCTGCAAACTTTACAAGCTGCTTCCTGAGGGTCTGCCTTCTAATCAGCCTGAATCTAGATGCTGACAGAAATCCTCCTCTTGGGGCACTGTAGGCCTTGGCACACCCTCAGTTACTGGGAGCAATTACAAATAGCCTTCTTGGACAATCACAAAGTTCTGAGAGACAACAAAGGGCTCTCTTCCATGAGTTCATTCCTTCAAGACTGGGAGAGGGGACCGTTTTATCTAACACATAAAAACCAACGAAAACCAAAGACACAGAACAATATATTCCCAAAAAAGCAAAATATAAAACCTCAGAAAAAGACCTTAACAAAAAGGAGATAGGTAATTTATCCAATAAAGGGTTCAAAATTACAGTGATAAAAATGCTCACCTTGCTAAGTAGAAGAATGGATGAAAAAAGAATGGATGAAAAAGTAAGAATTCCAACAAGCAGAAGAAAACAAAGTACCAAACAGAAGTCATAGAGCTGAAGAACTGAACTGAAAAATGAAGACAGGGCAGAACTTACTCAATCAGAACAGTATAAAGAAAAAGGAACGAAAACGAGTGAAGACAACTTAAGGGACTTATGGGACTACATCAAGCTGACCAACGTCAGCATTACTGGACTCCCAAAGGAGAGAAAGGAGCAGAAAACTTAAATAGCCGAAAACTTCCTTCCCTAACCTGGAGAAGGAAACAGACATCAAGATCCAGGAATCCCGGAGAGTTCCAAATACAATGAACCCAATGAGACGCACACAAGAAGCATTATAATTAGTGTCAAAGCTAAAGATAAGGAGAGGCTCTTAAAACCAGCGAGAGAGAGGGAGAGAGAGAGAGAGAGAAAACGTGTTATGTACAGGTGACTCCCATAAGATCATCAGATTTTTTTCAGCAAAAACTTTGCAGGCTAGAAAGGAGTGGTGTGTCATATCCAAAGTGCTGGGGGCAGGGGGAGAAAAAAAAAAACTGCCAGGGACTCCAGGGTGGCTCAGTTGAGTAAGCCTCTGCCTTCAACTCAGTTCATGATCTCAGGTTCTGGAATCGAGCCCCACATCCAGCTCCTTGCTCAGCGGGGAGCGTGCTTCTCCCTCTGCGCCTGCCACTCCCCCTGCTCATGCTAGCTCATGCTCTCTGACAAATAAATAAATAAAATCTTTTTTAAAAAGAGGAAAAAAACAACTGCTAACCAAGAAAACTCAATTCAGTAAAGCTTTCAGAATTGGAGGATAAGAGTTCCAACGAAGCAAAAGCTAAAGGAATTCATTACCAGTAGACTGGCCTTGCAAGCCACACAAAAGGGACTTCTTTACATTGAAATGAAAGGATGCTGATCAGTAACAGGAAAATATGAAAGTACAAATTACACCGTTAAAGGTAAATATGTAGTGAAATTCAGACTAATGTAAAGGTTAGAGGTTAATCATATAAAGTTGAGGTTAGAAGTCAAAAGTATGAAAATACACTAACCTGTTAAAACAGACACAAAAATTAAATTGTGATATCAAAAACATAAAATGGGGGTAGAATAAAAATGTGGAGTTTTAGAATACACTCACACTTAAATTGTTATCAACTTCAATTATTATGAATATGAGCTATTCTAGTAAAGTCATGGTAATCGCAAAGATCTATAGTAGACACACACAAGAGAAAGGGCTCCAAACACAGTGCTACAGACAACCAGCAAATCACAAAAGATACCAGGAAAAGAACAAATTACAAAAGAGGCAGAAAACAGTGAACAAAATGGCAATCGGTACATACCTACCAATAATTGCTTTAAAATGTTAATGGACTATTTATTCTCCAATCAAAAGACACAGGGTGGCTAAATGGACTTTTAAAAATCAATTATCATATGGTTTCACTTATTTGCGGAGCATAACAAATAACACGGAGGACATGGGGAGATGGAGAGGAGAAGGGAGTTGAGGGAAATTGGGGGGGAGATGAACCATGAGAGACTGTGGACTCTGAAAAACAACCTGAGGGTTTTGAAGGGGCGGGGGTTGGGAGGTTGGGGGAGCCTGGTGGTGGGTATTATGGAGGGCACGCACTGCATGGAGCACTGGGTGTGGTGTAAAACTATGAATTCTGTTACGCTGAAAAGAAATTTTTAAAAAAAAGAGAAAAAAAAAATCTGTACTCCTGGGGCACCTGGTGGGTCAGTCGGTTGAACGGCTGCCTTTGGCTCCAGTCACGATCCCAGAGTCCTCGGATTGAGCCTCACATTGGACTCCTTACTCGGCGGGGAGCCTACTTCTCGTTCTCCCCTGCTTGTGTGTGTGTGTGAGCGTGCTCTAATAAATAAATAAAATCTTTAAAACAATCAAAATCTATACTGCTTACAAAGGACCTCAGGTGTAAAGACACAGAGACTGAAAGTGACAGGATGGAAAAAGAGAATCCATGCAAATGAAAACTAAAATAAACTAGCTATTTTGTCTGACACAAAATAGGCTTTAAGACAAAGACTCTAAGAGACAAAGGAGGTCATTATATGATGAAGGAGTGAATAAGAGGTTATAATACTTGTGAATGTGTATACACTCAAAATAGGAGCATCTAAATATATAAAGCAAATATTAACAGACCTAAAGGAAGAAATAGCAATACGATAATAGTGGGGGACTTTAATATCTTAACTTTCATCATTAGATATATCATCCAGACCAAAAAAAAAAAAAAAGAAAAAGAAAAACAATAAGGAAACGCTGATAAAAATGACCCATTTTTAACAGACATTTCCATCTAAAAGCAACCAAATACACATTCTTACATGCACATAGAACATTCTCCACAACGGATCATATATTAGTCCACAAAACAAGTCTTAATAAACTAAAGAAGATTAAAGTCACATCAACCATCTTTTCCAACCACAACGTTAGGCCTACAGACCAACTGCAAGGAGAAAACTGGACAATTCACAAATATGTGCAGACTAAATAATATGCTACTGAACAACAAACAGGTGAAAATAATCAACCTGAGAAGTCAAAAAATACCTTGACACAAATGAAAATGGTAATACTACATACCAAAAACCTACAAGATGCAGCAAAAGCAGTTCCAAGAAGGAAGTACATAGCAATAAATGCTTACATCAAGAAAGATCTCAAATACACCCAACTTTAGAAAGTTCCTCAAGGAACTAGAAAAAGAGGAAAAAATGAAGTCCAAAACTAGAAGAAATAACAAAGATCATAGTGGAAATAAACAAAATATAAATTAAAAATAGAAAAAAAAATCAGTGAAACTAAGAGGTTTTTTTGATAAATAAAATGGATATACCTTTAGTTAGAGTCTAAAAGAAAAGAAAGAGGGGCGCCTGGGTGGCTCGGTGGGTTAAAGCCTCTGCCTTCGGCTCAGGTCTTGATCCCAGGGTCCTGGGATCGAGCCCCGCAATGGGTCTCTCTGCTTGGCGGGGGGACTGCTTCACCCTCTCTCTCTGTGCCTGCCTCTCTGCCTACTTGTGATCTCTGTCAAATAAATAAATAAAATCTTAAAAAAAAAAAAAGAAAAGAGAGGACTCAAATATATAAAATCAGAAATGAAGGAGGAGACATTACAACTGGTACAAACAGAAATACAAAGGGTCATCAGAGACTACTATGAATAATTATACACCAAAAAATTGGACAACCTAGAAGACATGGATAAACTCTTAGAAACAAAATACATATCAGGACTGAATTATGAAAAAGCTGAAAATCTGAACAGACTGATTACTAGTAAAAAGAGTCAACCAGTAACCAAGAGCATCCCAACAAATAAAAGTCCAGGACCAGATGGCTTCACTGGTAAACTCTAACAAACATTCAAAGAAAATGTAATACCAAATCCTTCTCAAACTCTTACTAAAAAATAGGAGGGAATACTTCCAAACTAATTTTATGAGGCCACTGTTACCCTGATATCAAAACCAGGCAAAGTGCCATAAGAACATTACAGTCCAGTATCCCAGATGAACATAAGCTAGAAAAGTCCTCAAGAAAATACTAGCAAAGTGAGTCCAACAACACACTAAAAAGATTATCTACCACGATCAAGTGGGATTAATTCCATGATGCAAGTATAGTTCAGCATCTACAAATCAATGTGATAAACCATGTTAACAAAATGAAGATCAAAAGTCATGATTTCTCAACAGATGCAGAAAAGGCATATGGCAAAATTCAACATCCATTTATGATAAAGACTCTCAACAAAGTGGTGTACAGAGAAAGTGCCTCAGCCTAATAAAGGCCATGACAAGCTCACAGATAACCTCATACTCAGTGCTGAAAAGCTGAAAGTTTTTCCACTAAGATCAGGAGCAAGAGGAGGATGCCCACTACACAAAGCTGGAAAGTTTTAGCCAGGGCAATTACACAAGAAAAAGAAAAAGAGTACCCAGTTTAGAAAAAATGAGGTAAAGTGGTCTGTTTGTAGATGACAAGATATTCTGCAGATCTTCCTCAACTTATGACTGTGTTATGTACTGATACATCATTAATTGGAAATACCTCTAAATTGAAAATGTAGGGGCAGCTGGGTGGCTCAGATGGTTAAGCATCTGCCTCCAGCTCAGGTCATAATCTCAGGGTCCTGGGACCAAAGCCCCAAGTTGAGCTCCCAGCTCAGTGGGGAGGGTGCTCCCTCTGCCTGCCCCTCTCCCCAGCACATGTGCTCTCCCTCTCTCAAATGAATAAATCTTTTTTTGAAAAACTGAAAATGTATATAATATACCTAACTTAATGATCATCCAAGCTTAGCGTAGCCTACTTTAATCATACTCTGAACATTTACATTAGCCTGCAGTTGGGTATAATCATCTAACAGAAAGCCTATTTTTTTTAAAAAAGTCTTTTAAAAAAAGATTTGTTTGGGGGAAGGGACAAAGGGGAAGCAAGAGAGAGAGAGACCCTCCAGCAGATTCCCTGCTGAGAGAAGAGCCCTTCACAGAGCTCAATCCCATGACCTTGAGATCATGACCTGAGCAGAAATAAAGACTCGGATGCCTAATTGACCGATCCACCCAGGCGTCCAACAAGGCCTATTTTTAACAATGTGTTGAATTTCTCATGTAGTTTATTGAATACCATACTGAGAGTAAAAAACAGAATGGCTGGGGCGCCTGGGTGGCTCAGTGGGTTAAGCCTTTGCCTTTGGCTCAGGTCATGATCCCAGGGTCCTGGGATCCAGCCCCGCATCGGGCTCTCTGCTCAGCGGGGAGCCTGCTTCCCCCTCTCTCTGCCTGCCTCTCTGCCTACTTGTGACCTCTGTCAAATAAATAAATAAAATCTTTTAAAAAAAAACTCAAAGAAAAAACCAGAATGGTTGTATAGGGACAGAAGGGTTTTAACTGTAACAGTCATTTACCCTCACGATTGTGGGGCTGACTGGAAGCTACAGCCGCTGCTTCTGCCGCCCAGCAGGACAGAAGAACACGGACTGCATCAAAAAAATCAAAATCCAGAGCGTGGTTCCTACTGAATGTATGTTGCTTTCATACCATCAAAAAGTCAAAAGATCTTGAGCTGAACCATCATTAAGCTGGGAACTGTATACAGAAAATTCTAAAGGCTCCATCAAAAAAACGGTTACATTCCTCTACACTAATAAGGAACGATCAGAAAGAGAAATTAAGAAAACAATCCACCTTAACTTCATAAAAATTTTTTTTTCATAAAAAATTTTTAAAGGCATGTTAACTATATCAGAATTAAAATGAAAAACTTAATAAAATTTAAAAAATAGTCCAGGGGACACCTAGGTGGCTCAGCTGGTTAGGCATGTGCCTTCAGCTCAGGTCATGATCCCAGGGTTGGGCTCCTTGCTCAGCAGGGAGCCTGCTTCTCCCTCTACCTGCTGCTTTCCCTGTTTGTGCTCACTCACTATCTCTCTGACAAATAAATCTTTTTAAAAATAAAGTCCACTGGGGCTCCTGGGTGGCTCAGTGGGTTAAGCCTCTGCCTTCGGCTCAGGTCATGATCTCAGGGTCCTGGGATCGAGCCCCGCATCAGGCTCTCTGCTCAGCGAGGAGCCTGCTTCCCTTTCTCTCTCTCTCTGACTGCCTCTCTGCCTACTTGTGATCTCTGTCTGTCAAATAAATAAATAAAATCTTTAAAAATAAAAAAATAAAAAATAAAGTCCACTTACAATTGCATCAAAAAGAATAGGAATAAACTTAATCAAAAAGGTAAAAGGCCTATATACGGAAAACTGTAAGACACTGATTAAAGAAACTGATGACACAAAATAAATGCAAAGATATTCCATGCTCAATGGATTGAAAGAATTAACTACTGTTAAAATATCCATACCATCTAAAGCAATTTACAGATTCAGTGCAATCCCTGTCAAAACCTCAATGGCATTTCCACAGAAATAGAACAATCCTATAATTTGCATGGAATCACAAGGACCCTGA
This sequence comes from Mellivora capensis, assembly GCA_004024625.1. NCBI lineage: Eukaryota > Metazoa > Chordata > Mammalia > Carnivora > Mustelidae > Mellivora > Mellivora capensis. The sequence continues at coordinate 115,020 of PISX010004327.1, forward strand.
ATAGCCAAAGCAATCTTTAAAAAAAAATCTAGAGGTATAACATTCTCTTATTTCAAACTATGTTACAAAGCCCCAGTAATCAAAACAGTAAGGCATTGGCATAAAGCAGACATACAGATCAATAGAATAGAACAGAGAATACAGAAATAAACCCACACTCTGTGGTGAATTAATTAACAACAAAGGAAACAAACATTTACTATGGAAGATAGGACCCTCTCTCCAATAAGCAGTCCTGGGAAAACTGGACCACTTTCTTACACCATATACAAAACTCAACTCCAAATGGATTAAAGACATGAGTGTAAGACATGACTCCATAAAATTCCTAGAAGAAAACAGGTGGTAAGCTCCTTGACATCAATCTTAAAGATGACCATTTAGATCTAACAAAAGCAAAAGTCAACAAGCGGATCTATATCAAACTAAAAAGCTTCTGCACAGCAAAAGAAATCATCCTTAAAATGAAAAGGCAACCTATTCGATGGGAGAAAATTATTTACAAATCGTATCTCTGGTTATATCCAAAATACATAAAGGACTCCTAAAACTCAACACCAAAAGAAGAACCCAATTAAAAAATAAAACGGAAGGCGCCTGGGTGGCTCAGTGGGTTAAAGCCTCTGCCTTCAGCTCAGGTCATGATCTCAGGGGCCTGGAATTGAGGCCCTCATCAGGCTCTCTGCTCAGCGGGGAGACTGCTTCCCCCTCTCTCTCTGCCTGCCTCTCTGCCTACTTGTGACCTCTGTCAAATAAAATCTTAAAAAACAAAACAAAATGGGCAGAGGATCTAAACAGACATTTATCCACAGAACACACACAGGCAGCCAGCAGGTATATGAGAAGGTACTCTATGTCATGATCACCAGGGAAAAGCAAATCAAAACCACAACGAGCTATCACCTCACACCTGTCCGAACTGCTGGCATCAAAAAGACAAAGAGCAAGTGTTGGTGAGGATGTAGGGAACCTTTGTGCACTGTTACTGGGAATATAAATTGGTGCAGCCACCATGGACACTGTATAGAGAGTCCTCCAAAAATTAAAAATACAATGACCATGTGATCCAATAATACCACTTCTGGGTATTTATTGGAAAAAAACTAACTTGAAAAAATACAAGCAGCCAATATTCACTACATTATTACTTATAAATAGCCAAGATATGGAAACAAGTGTTCACCAATGGACAAACTGATTATATTAACAGAATATTATTCAGCCATAAAAAGAATAAAATATTGCCCTTTTTTTTTGAGAGAGAAAGAGCAGGGAGGGCAGAGGGAGACAGAGAAACTTAAGCACGCTCCAGGGGTGTGGAGCCCCACCTGGGGCCTCATCTCACAACCTGAGCCAAAATCGAGAGACAGAGGCTCAACCCACTGAGGCACCCCAAAGTCTTACCATTTTTAACACATAAACTTTGAGAACATTATGCTAAGAGGAAAAGTCAGAAAAGACAAATACTATATGATCTCATTTATACGTGGAATCTGAAAACAAAACCACAGGGAAGCCGGTGGCACAGTCGGTTCAGCATCCTACTCTTGATTTCGGCTCCAGTCATGATCTCAGGGTCGTGAGATCAAGACCCATGTCAGGCTCCATGCTTAGGCAGAGTTTGCTTGAGACTCTTTCTCCCTCTGCCCCTCCCCACCCTTTTATTTTGTGTGCACACAAGCTCTCTCTCTAAATAAATCCTATTAAAAAAATAAAAATGAGGGGCACCTGGTGGCTCAGTGGGTTAAGCATCTGCCTTCGGCTCAGGTCATGATCCAGGGTCCTGGGATCCAGCCATGTGCCGGGCTCCCTGCTCAGTGGAGAGCCTGCTTCTCCTTTTTCCTCTGCTGCTCCCCCTGCTTGTGCTCTATCTCAAATAAATAAATAAAATCTTGAAAAAAAAAAAAAGGACAGTCACATACAGGGAGAAAATTCTTGCAGAACAGTTATCTAACAAAGGACACCTGAAATGTCCAAAGAATTGTGGTTTTTTTGTTTTTTTTAAAGATTTTATTTGACAGACAGAGATCACAAGCAGGCAGAGAGGCAGGCAGGGAGAGAGAGAGGAGGAAGCAGGCTCCCTGCTGAGCAGAGAGCCCGATGGGGGACTCGATCCCAGAACCCTGGGGAGCAAAGACCCTGTGGTATATGCATGTGACAAATATTGTTTAGTGATCAAAAGAACTAAAGGATAAAGCCAACGAAACACCAGCAGGAACCTTTAAAGTATATTAAGTGAAAGAAGACACTCGGACAAGGCGAAACACGGTTTCCATGTGCAGGACATTCTGGAAGGGACCAAACGGTGAGCCGGTAAAAATCTTTCCGGTGAAAGACTGGGGTGTTGGAGGGAAGGCTGACTGAAAAACAAAACAGGCTATTTTTAGGAAAGCGAGAGACTACTCTATACAATAGAGAAATGATGGACACGGGGTGCCTTGTGGAGCAGTCAGTTAAGCGCCCAACGCTTCGTTTTGGCACAGGTCGCGATCTCAGGGCCCTGGCATCGAGCCCCGCATCATGCTCCACGCTCAGCAGAGTCGACCTGAGACTCTCTCTCCCACTCCCTCACCCCACCCCTCCCTACACATGCATGTGCTCTCTCCAAAATCAGTAAATAAATCTTAAAAAAGAAATGATGGACACTTGTCATTATACCTTTGCCAAAACCCACTGATTGTACTGAACACAAAACATCTACATTTGTATCAACAGCAGACTTCAGTGCAGGACTACTGGTCCATCAGTTGTAACAAATACACCACAGGAACAGGAGATGTAAAAAATATTGCAAACTGTGGATGCAGAGGGGTCAAGTGGGACCTCTGTACTTTGTGATCAATTTTTCTGTAAACATAAAATGCTCTAACAAAAAAACCCTGAACTCTCGTCATTTCATATCTTAAAATTTTTTCTGGTCTACGAGTTTTTTATGAATTGTAATCCTTAGCATGCAATTAATATAAAAGAAACAAACTTGTATACACTATATTTTACTACTTAATAGTGTTTTCAACTTTTGCTATTTTCAATTTAATTTTAAATTAATTTAAACTTGGGGTGCCTGGGTGGCTCAGTGGGTTAAAGCCTCTGCCTTCGGCTCAGGTCATGATCCCAGCGTCCTGGGATTGAGCCCTGCATTGGGCTCTCTGCTCCAAAGGGAGCCTCCTTCCCCCTTTCTGCCTGCCTGCCTGCCTACTTGTGATCTCTGTCAAATAAAATCCTTTTAAAAACTTAATTTAAACTTTTCTACACAGGAAATCATTCTAAGATCTAATTCTTTAAGTACTAGCCAGTATAAAACTGCAGCCCATAAAAAAATGAAAAATTTCAATGTCTAACTAAAAGGACAAGGGACATCACAGTTTGTCCCTCTGCCATATTTCACACTACAGATACTGTCAGGAATGAACAGTATGTTGCACTGCATTAGGGGACTGCATTTAAGTCCTGAAACCTACTAGGATTTTTAAGATTTACATAAGCTCGGGTAGTTTCTCTGACATCAATTAAAACAGAAATTCATTTGCCTTAAAAGACAGTAGAGCCTTTTATATTTTTTTTTTAAGATTTATTTATTTATTTATTTGACAGAGAGAGATCACAAGCAGGCAGAGAGGCAGGCAGAGAGAGAGGAGGAAACAGGCTCCCTGCCAAGCAGAAAGCCCAATGCGGGGCTCGTTCCCAGGACCCTGGGATCATGACCTGAGCCGAAGGCAGAGGCTTTAATCCACTGAGCCACCCAGGCGCCCCCAGTAGAGCCTTTTAAATGTCAAAGTTCCCTGGAGACCTGCGCTTACAAAAACGGGTCTATATGTGAGGAATGAGGGGTGTCCAGCGGTCTGAGTCAGTAGAGCATGCAACTTTTTTTTTTTTTTTAAAGATTTTATTTATTTATTTGACAGACAGAGATCACAAGTAGGCAGAGAGGCAGGCAGAAAGAGAGGAAGGGAAGCAGGCTCCCTGCTGAGCAAAGAGCCCGATGTGGGGCTCGATCCCAGGACCCCAGGATCATGACCTGAGCTGAAGGCAGAGGCTTTAACCACTGAGCCACCCAGGCACCCCGAGCATGCAACTCTTGATCCCAGGGTTGTAAGTTCGAGTCCCAAGTTGGGTGTGGAGATTTCTTAAAAATAAAATCTTTAGGGGCGCCTGGGTGGCTCAGTGGGTTAAGCCTCTGCCTTCGGCTCAGGTTATGATCTCAGGGTCCTGGGATTGAGCCCCGCATCCAGCCCTCTGCTCAGCAGGGATCCTACTTTCCCTGTCTCTCTTGCCTGCCTCTCTGCCTACTTGTGATTTCTCTGTCAAATAAATAAATAAAATCTTTTAAAAATAACAACCAAATAAAAGAAAATCTTTAGGGTACCTGGATGGCTCAGTTAGTTGAGTGACTGCCTTCAGTTCACGTCATGATCCTGGAGTCCCAGGATTGAGTCCCGCTCTGGTTTCCTGCTCAACTGCTTCTCCCTCTGACCTTCCCCCTCTCATGCTAACTCTCTCTCTCAAATAAAATCTTTAAAAAAAAATTAAGAAATAAAATCTTTTAAAAAAAAGACTATTTATTTATTAGAGAGAGAGATCATAAGTAGGCAGAACAGCAGAGAGGGGGAGGCAGGCTCCCTGCTAAGCAGAGAGCCCAATGCGGGGCTCGATCCCAGGACCCTGAGATCAAGACCTGAGCCAAAGGCAGAGTCTTAACCCACTGACCCACCCAGGTTCCCCCAAAATAAAATCTTTATATTAAGAAAAATAATAAGATGAAAAATGTGCCTGAGAACTTCAATATGCCCATCTCACAACTTGAGACTGTGTCTAAAACGAATAAAAATTCTGTTTGGTTTCAAGATTTTCTTGCCTCACACATTTTTCTCAATCAACTTACATTTTCAAAGCCCGAGAAATAAAAATAAAAAATCTTACCCATTCAGACAGGAAATAAAACTACTAAGGAAGACTATACTGAAAGGACTGGAATATTCAACAGATAAAGAATGCCAAGGAAAGAAATGCAAACATTCAAGTCCGCTCAGATAAGCAGCTTGCTTACCCAGAGTTAAGAGGAAAACCCATATTCAGAAATTAAACCCACTTCCAACCTGGGCTCTAGATATTCCCAGGTGAGACAGCACCTCCACAGGGGGTCAGCTTCTGGTGCAGGAGGGAGGGGAGGATCACCTGAGAACCTGCAGGTTCTCAGGGAGAATCTCTGGGAGCCCCACACACCCTCCTTTCTCCTGGCAGCTTACAGGAACTCCCTCCCCCAGGGTTTCCAATATTACCAAGAGGAAACTCAGGCAGATTCAGTTTAAGGTTGTGACCCTAATAAACTCCCAAATTCATAAACATCTTGTCCAGGAGACAGAACTCCAAACACTCACAGAGTTTCTCAGTACACAAATTACACAATTTACGCTCTGAGTGCACCTGTATCACGGATGCAAAACCCAAACATACAAAAACATCCAGGCCTGAGAAAACGCCCAGAGCTGGCCTCAGCTTGGAGTTACTGGCCTCAGGCCTCTGCTCCCCAATCACAACGCTCTGGACCACCACCGATCATTTAAATGACATAAACCCAGGGGTTCAAGAATCCCGCAAAATCGCACACACCCAGTGTTTATGTGCAAAAGAGGAAAGAAAATTTTAAGGAATTGTACTAGTTCAACAAGAAAACCAACTTTCTACTATCAGAAAATGAAGATGTCCATTATTTCCAAGAAAATAAATCAATTTGTAAACAACTGGGTTGGGATACTTAGTGCCACAGGTCTAGGCCCTGCTATGCCATTTAAAATCACCTGAACTAACAGATCTCAGAATATTACTGTACCCACTTAGAAGAAAAAAGGCAACAAATTGTAACAAATAGGAAGGAATATTTTTTTTTCTGAAATTCACCTTTTTGGAAATACTTTATACTGTCTCCCAAGCTAAGTCTCAAGTGAATAAATCTTTTCAGAATGACAAATGCAAGGAGGGGCAATGCTGACAGGCCGGATCACCCAGGAAAGTTTTAAAGAAGAACCTCCACTCAAAGGACATCCGACAGGACGTCAGTGTCCAGGAAAGATCCTGGGGGTGGGGGGTGGGGGGAGGGACACAAAGATTTCATAAAACAGTTCCAGGTGGTTATTCTCCGCTTTCTTCTCATGTAAAATATCCACAAAAATAAATCTTTAAAAAGAGCCACCCATGGCTCTGTGGATAAATGATAAAGTACTGCGTAATATGAAATGCATCCCGGAGAACAAATAGTTAATAATGATGCTCTGAACTGGAGAGGAAAGATGGCGTTTCAGAAAACACGGAAAGATCTGGAAATTGAAGCATTTATTGCCAGTCCCATGAAGAGCTAAGCTGGGGGCACAGGGTCGTGGCTTTGAGACCCCAAATGTCTGGAAAAGTGCGGGGAAACCGGGTCTCCCCAGGGAGAGAGGGAAGGGGATCCCACAGACCACAGCACCTCCCGCGCACGAACCCGGGAGACTGAGGCATGACGGTCCCCTGATGACCCTTCCTGTGGTCATCGCCCGATCTAAGGGAGACGCGGCCACGCAGGGACGGGAGAGGATGGCACGGGTCCCGGCGGCCGGGCCGACCCCATGCTGCGTGCCGCGCCATCTGCGGCCTCGGGTCCCCAGACTCCGGAGTTCACCGCGGGGAAGCCAGGTCCAGCCGCGGCCGGTTCCAGCCGGTCCCACCGCCCCCCTTTCCCGACTCCCGGCCCCGCACACTCACCATTGCCCGCTTTCTG